>JAQFXT010000611.1:0-30495 GCA_034683725.1 Strigamia crassipes
ACTCCTCAAACAAACGTTGGACCATGACGTTGTTGTGACGATGCAGCCCGCATCGAACATCGGATCACTCGAGAAGCCTACACACTGAAGAACCAAACACGCGATCGGTTAAGTATCCGATCTAGTCATATGTATAAATTAACGTGTCACATTTAGAATGGCCAAATGTCGGCATAATACCATGTATAATTGTTTTATCTAATTGCGTAACCGATAACCGTAATCACGGTTATCAGGATCTACAATAAATGTAATGTATTGAAAACCCCACTTGTTCCCTTATTTCTTGCACGCACTCGCCCTGCTTTACCAAATGGTGATCGTGACTACCGAATATAGTAAACCCAGGATGTCATCGTCACAAAAGGACCATATCGTGAGTGCAGCCGAGGTTGGAAAGAAGACATTTCCCGCCTCTTTCTTTTGTTCAACTTTATTTATCTATATATTTATTTATTTATTTATTTATTTTTCAACGCTCCGGTGGAGCAATACATGAGTTATTGGCCTGATCGAAGAGATAGGCTAATCCTTCTGTACAGGTGGCAGCAGTGGGAGGTGCATTTCCAGGCGGAGCAAGTGTGGATGGACTCGCGGATTTTGATGGGGAGGGCGTTCCAATCGTTGGTGCTACGGTATGGGAAACAGGACGACAGAAAGGGGGATAGTCGGTCGCTCTGTTCGAACTGATAGCGGCGGGTCCCTCGGGTGGTGGTTTCAGTTTGGAATTGTTGGGTGATGTCATGGTTAGGGTGTGCTGGATTACGTACGGCGTCGGCGAGGGATGTTAGGTCATGGGCCAAGAGCAGGTTACTTAGTGACAGGAGGCCAAGCTTGGTGATGTATGGGGTGATATGGTTGCGCCGGGGGAGGTTGAAGGAAGTTCGAAGCGCTTGGTTGTATGCCACTTTCTGTTTAATTTTCTACGATTAAAGAGGAAATCAACCTGAATTGCCGCAGTCCAAGTGACAAGAACTGGCAATATTTAGGTAGACAAGGAAAAACATTCAGCAATGTTTCTCCTTTGTCATAATTCAGGTTGTTAGCCCCAACTGAAATTAATACAAACAAATTCATTACACAGATTAGAACTTTGAATATGTTGAAGGCAGTATATTTCTCGCTCTCTTATAAATATAAGGGAACAAAAACTTGGTACTAAAAAGCATAGTTTAGATTGGAATCAATTTATTGCAATGCTGTTAGTCTGCTAAACAAAATCACTGTTAGAACTTAGAGAACTTACATAGTTTCCAATATTATTTATTTAGCCTATTGTTGGCGTAGTTGATGTATAATTTGTATAAACAAAATCACTAAACAAAATCACTGTTAGAACTTAGAGAACTTACATAGTTTCCAATATTATTTATTTAGCCTATTGTTGGCGTAGTTGATGTATAATTTGTATAACCAAGTAAACCCGATATAAATGATTGCTGCTGCAATTACCAAAGACCGAAATAAATGTCATGTCTTGAGAAAACACCTGTCTAATTCTTTATGCAATTTTCACTTGATAATATTTAACTGATGGCCTTGTAACCGAAGTAGTCGATATACGTCATCTGACATAACCTTAGATCTACGAGATCTAATCCCAGATCGACATCACAAACCTATTTTTTAAATACATTTATTTTCCAATTTGCAGTGCAAAGTGGTGGTAGCGGAATAAATTTTTATAATACATTATTATTATTATTACTACAGTGTTTACAGAAATCATCAACAATAAAGTGAAGTATTATTGAACATTCAACCATAAAGCATTTTAATAATTCCAGTGACACCCAGCCAAAATTTTACCCAACTCCCTGAACGCTAAATTCTTTATTTACTTAATATAATCATAATTTTGCTTTATAAAACTAGCAAAATTTAAAATATTTTTTATTATTTCTTTTTGTCATCTTTGGATTCGTCAACTTTAAACGGATTTTCCATTTTCTCAGGGTAGTGACAGTTCTCATGCCGTATCTTGAATCTCTCAGATTTTCCGCCTTTAAGTGCTAAAACCTTGAAAACGAATTCCAGCTTTAGCCGATTTTTCTTTACATGTTCAAGAGAGCGGTAACCAACTGAGACTAACTCTGTAAAAAAAACACAAAACTTGAAACACAAATTATCCCTAACGATGTGAATTTTACACGCAATGTATTTACGGCGCTTTATGTTTTTGTTCCAGACGCATTCCTCTTGCCACCAAACTATCATTTCCTTATCCACGTAAAAAAATGTATTTACGACTGTTAAAATAGTGCTAATCATGCATACAATAACACCAAGTTTGTATCAACTTACGAAAACTATCGGTTTTTGATGTGTTAAAAGTATATAGATACACTCTCTTCTGTTCATTCAAAGGCGTTCCTACATTGCGCATGACCTTAACAGCCCTAAAAATAAATTTAAACGATTGTATGAATAAGTGCGATGTCAGGCTTACCCATACCGTGCCTGTTACAGCGGGACGCTGTATATAGAGCTAATCTATGTAGCGCTAACAGTTTGTAGCGCTAATTTACGAAAGGCTAATGTTATTTTGGTTACCAATGTACGGCTAAGTTACAAAGAGCTAAAAAAAATTAGCGTTTCGTCTGGTTGTGACAGACGAAAGACTAACTTTTTTTTGCATTTTATTACTAAATTAATTATTTTTATAACTATAACTAATTTGTAACTTAAACTTATCGTGGGTATGTTTTCAGCATACTTGCTATCGGCACGGCATGTTGGGCAAAGCTTAGGGCCACCTGTTAGCTTTACATAAAGCTAACGTATTTTGAAGTAAAATTCGTTAGCGTTTCATCTGGTCAAACCAGACAAAATGCTAATAAAACTTTTTTTTAGCCCTTTGTGATTTAGCCTTACATCCGATATCAATATACCATTAGCCTTTTGTAGGTTAGCGCTACATACCATTTGCGCTACGTTGATTAGCTCTATGTACACATTCCCATTACAGCAACCTATTAAAATACTGTACTGTGGTTACCCTTTGTCTTGTAGGTGTACAAAGTTGTGAAATTGACCATGCTGATCAAAGAAAGTGTCCCAACAGAAACATGTTATTCTGTCCGTGTGCTGTTTGGTGGTTCCGATGTCTATGCCGTACCATCTGCCTTCATACTTGCCAGAGGAAATAAAATAAATTAATTAATTTATCTACATGTATTGATTTTTAAGCATTTTTGTATTTTTAAGCATTTACTTTGGATTTGTCTTTTGAAACTCGCATTCCTTCAATTATGTTGCAATGACCCGCAGTGGCTTTTACTTCCGGTAGGAAAGTAGCAAACACTGTTGTGTTAATTTTTACCTGCGCAGTTGTTTTGTTACAATTACCCACAGTGTTTTTTACTTCCGGTAGGAAAGAAGCAAACACTGTTGTGAAAAGAATCACAAAGAAGAGAATAAATAAAGCCATTTTTGGTAATGCTTAATATCTGAAAATAAAAAATTTTGCAGTTTGAACATCTAAAATATATTACAAATGAAATATTAAAAAATCTTAGAAACGCTAAAGTTATTATTAAATTTATTTTAAGCAGTTGTAATTGTTTTGACCGTGTGCTTTTCTTGCGAATGAAGTGAAAAATTGAAAATGGTGGCAAACGAGGTCATTGCAAATCGCAATTTTTGGTCAGTGACGTCACAGTGACGTAAATAGTGGAAAATTACCGGATTGGCTATGCTATTTTTCGATATAGTGTAAGCTTCGTTAGACTTACGAGTCTTCCACTGTAGGGGTTTTTATAACGTAAAAGTACATGGCGCAAACTGCGTAATAACTGAACAGCAAATTTAGGAGAGGCTGCATGCTATGCATTTGCTCGTACTGATGTTTTTCTCAATAGCTTATCTGTGAAATTATTGTAAACTGGAAAAATCATTTCTTAAAATATAATTTAAAATGATTTGTATTAATAATGAGTTGAATTATTTACCAATAGGTTACAGATAAGCAATGCAATTGGCAACTGTTACAATTTAGAGATTGCATTAACTGTACTCGAAATAATAATCATGAGGAAATGGATAAGAAAGACACACCTGAAAAACCTGACAAAAAAATGCTGAAATATTACGTCATTTTAGATTAGAGTTGTATTGTAACTCAAGGGCATTAAAAAAATTAAATATTGCTTGTTATTGAAAGACCAGGTGGTAAATTATGTCTCTTATGTTATTGTTGAAATTTCTTACTTATTGCATTGGATTTATAAATGAATAAAATGATTTGTATTAATGAATGGGTTGTTTTACTTACTGATAACGTAAAGATTAGCAGCGCACCTGGCAACTGTTTTAACGTAGAGATCGCATGTACTTAAATAGCAGTAATAGTTAAAAGGAAATGGAATTGGAAAATAGATCTGAACAATCAACACAGAAATATTTGTCGTTTAGGTTATTGTTGTATTGTAGTTCCAGAACGTTAATAAATATATATATTGTCAGTTATTGAATAACCAGGTGTTCTATGTTTTTTACGAAATTGTTGCATTTTGCTCAAGGCTGACAGAAATATCAATTGTTTGTGGTTTAAATAATATAAAATATGATTATGTATTACATTAATTGCCAAGAGTCTGTGTGTGTGCTTGTGTGTTCCTACTCTACCTCATCTGAAACCGCCAGACAAATTTCAAATCTGCAAAGTACATTTGATTGAAATCAGGGCTGGCGATTTTTCAGATTTTTTGTATTAATGTTAACAATAATAACAACAAAAGAGTATTGTTTGCTCAGCTTTCTAACAATACCACAAGTTTGAAGAAACAACCTCAGATGGCATCAGCGAAAACAGTAGCTGCATTCAATAAGTTCGGTTTTGAGTGTTTTAGGTGTTTGTGTTTTGACTTTGTGCTGTTAAAAAATACAAAAACAAAAACACAAACATCTAAAACATGACTTTTTGAATGCAGCTAGTGAAAACAGTTGGAATGACAACAAGCACAACCTGTCGGCACATTACAGCGACAATAGAGGCTTAACACAATTCAAATGCCAAGATACAACGTGAGAGTGGACAGACGACTGTCTTAACCCGGGCAGTCAACACCTTGCCAGACGCAAGACACGTTTAACAAATGACAGTAAGAAATTGTATTATTTGCTTTGCAGCCTTCATTCAGTGTCTAGGGGCAGTCTCTTCATTGCCTTTTCCCATTGCTTGGGTGATGTTGTTATCACCATAGACCTAAATACTATGGACTGCGCACTCATAATGGCGCCCATGCTAAATGAGTTGGAGGAATCGTTGAGGGAAAGTGATGTAACGAGCTGCTCCTCACTTCCTGTTTCATCATTCTTGCACTGAATTCAATTTTATTTTGTAAATTGTAAATAATTTTTTTTTACATCCAATTTTTTTTAACCAATTACATGCAACAGTAAATGGATCAAAACAACATTTGAATGGATAAAAAAATATAAACAGCTAAAAGCAGTATTTAAATAAATTAAAACAGATGTAAACAGATGTTTAATGATTAAAAACAACTATTAACAGATAAAAATTGCTTTGAAATGAATAAAAACAAATGGAAACAGTTATAAATGGATTGTGAAGGCAGTATTTACCAACCATCGTTTGGAAATGTTGTCAAAATTCAAATTTCAGGCAGCCATAGCAACAACTGGAAGCGAAATTGCATTGCGATCACGTGACTTCCTCTTTTTGCCAGCTTTGTACCCACAATTCATGAGTGCGCAGTCCAGTATATTTAAGTCTATGCTATCACCCAACCTCGGCCGAATGCTGATCACGTGGTTAGGGTAACCAAATGGGCAGCGAAGGCAATGTAACTATTGTTCGAGTCATGTAATGGTTCACGGTACTGAGAATGACATAACGGTTGATTCTCTAAACGTCAGCATGGCAACAAGAAGTGACCTAAGAACCACACCTTGCTAAGGAGCTGGTTGATGGAAAACTTCCTTGGGACAAGAAGTCTGTACCTTTTCATAGAGTCATTCTGTACCATGCGAAAGTACCGCGCCATTGGTCGATGATGCGTGACATCACCACTGGTCATTGACTGATGACCAGTGACGCCATCAATTGTCAACCACCTTGTTACTGGTGGGTTGTCATGGCAATTAGGATACGGTTGTCAGTGGCCGTTAATCGGTTACAACAAGCTGTTTACACTGACATTGGTTTTAAATGTTTCACAGAAGAAAATTATTTTAAAACCATGCCATTAATGTACAGTGCTTTGTGCTTTTGTGTTAAAATTTTGCATTGGTGAGAAGTTTTTTGTATGCTTTTTAGTGTAATCAGCAAAAAAATCACAGCATGACAATTTAGTTTCAATCTGAACTATATAGATGAACTGTCTCTCAAAGTGCATCAGAAATGGGTTACTTTTGAGTCAATTTTGCAACTGTTAATAGTAAAAGTTGTAAGAGCCATTTTTCAGTTTTTTTATTTCTTTTTGGTTTACACCTCCTAGTTACACTTTTTAACACCAATTTAAATGTTACAATTTAAAAAAAAAATATTTAATGATTTATACTATTTATTTCTTCCAGTGTATGTGAAATGTTGAGAACGTTTATAGGGTCCTCACATCAATACTGTAATCTCTCGAATGGGTTTTGATATCCGTGTGGTAGAACATAAGTTCATTAAATCATTTTTCACCAATTTCTATTGATGGTGAATTGGTTAACTTACTGACTGGCTACAGATGAACAATGCAGTCAACAGCCGTTTCACTTTCAAGGTCACACGCGTTCAAATAACAATAAAAGGAACAAGAAAATGAAATTGAAAAAACAAATCAGAAAAAACGTGCAGAAATATTTATGTCACTTCGGATATAGGATATTGTTCTATTGTCAGCTACAGTGTATCAATAATTTACGATGTTCCAGCACGTGTAATAGACAACAATTGATACTTTGAATGTACTTGACGCTATCCACCTGCGAGAACCTTAGCGAGCGACTACGCTACACCGGCATCGATGCCATCTTAAATATCTTTTCTCATTTTACTGTGCATTTATTGTAAATGCTTGTTGTTTAAACAAAGTGTTTATTACATTTAATTAAATTAGTCATATTTCTGTTATTTATTGGATTAATTAAATCAATCAGGTAAATGATTATAGCTGTAACAATCCACAAAGTTATACCCAACCTTGTCAACTGGGCGAGCATGTTGGATATTGTCACGCGTCCTAGCCGCACTGTAAACCAGCGGGCTATTTCGCGCAATAAGTGGAATATTAGTTGTCAATTTCCCCCATAGATGGCGTTGATAGGCAAAAGCATTAATGATGACGAGGCGGACTGTTCTACTAGACGCGCGGATAGAATAGGAAGTTTTGTAATGAGTTAAGGAGCCAAATTAAGACAGTTCAGCTTTGAGCTCTAAACAATGAACATGGTTAACAATCCAATCGAAGGGAGCAATCGCCTGCCGGATCACGGCGCGGCGTAACTCTCTAAGATTATAGAGTTTATTTAGATAATTATACCTTGTTTATTCAAGATACTGAATTGTTATTTGAAGTGTTATATTTTTATAATTTATGTGATTAAGAAGTGTTTATTCTTTATCAATTGAATTCATTTATTGGTATATTACATTTGAGTTAGATGTGTTTATGTTATATTTATTATTCTCACAATGTCAGAGTGAATTATTGAATTTAGTTATTATCATTCATCCAGAATAAATAGTAAATAATATTTATTTCTTTAAACAGTGTTGACTCCTTTTCATTCTTAACATGCTACGTGATGTGCTTCATCCCTGCGCACACGTAACAATATATTATTTAGAGATATTATTGTGACTCGGTACTATAGAAATTTATTGTATTGTCGTTGCTATTAAAGAAGCAAAATGGATGTACACATGGCTATATTCATTCCAAATTAAGAGCTGCGCAACAAAAAACAAAGGTCTACAGAAGCGGCCAAGGTTCCACTGTTTCAAAACATCGTCGACATTTTTTTCAAACACCTATAAATCCCTTTACAAATTTATTGTACATTATTATTATAATTACTACCGCGTTTACAAAAATCATCAAGAACAAAGTGAAATATTGTGGTGTGAACATTTAACCATAAAGCATTAAAATAATTCTAGTGCCATCCAGCATCCAATTTTACCAGAATTCCAAAACACTAAATTTTTAATATTTTCTATCAATTATTTTGGTCAGGTTTGGATTTGGCAAAGTTAAACGGATTTTGCATTTTATCAGGGTATTGACAATCCTCATGGCTCATCCTGAATTTATCAGTTTCTCCACCCATAGCTTTTAATTTCTTGTAAATTTTATTCAGTTTTCGTTCATTTTTCTCGACATCCTTAAGACTGCGAAAAGCAACTGTAGCCATCTCTGTAAAGGAGATAAAAAAAAATTGAAATATAACTTAACTCATACGTACCAATTTCTGTAATACTTTCTCTCATCCGGACTTGTGACCTTTTTCCAGAGTAGCGCATGTGCACAATTTTTTTTTTACCACAAAAAAATCATATTTAGACCAAAACTTTGCTGTTATTCACAAAGAAATCATTCGTTAACCCAAAAGCATTCATTTCAAGAAAGAAAATTTGTATGCATTAAAATGAACCAAAATCACTATCCACCCCTGGCTCTGAGGCAAGTTTGTTGCATGATTTTTGCCAAAATATGAATGTTTTTCCAAAAATGTGAATGTATTTCCAAAAATATGCATGATTTTTGCCAAAATATGAATGTTTTTCCAAAAGCATGCATGTTTTTTGTCAAAATATGCATGTTTTTCCAAAAATATGCATGATTTTTGCCAAAATATAAATGTTTTTCCAAAAATATGCATGTTTTTTGCCAAAATATGCATGTTTTTTGCCAAAATATGCATGTTTTTTGCCAAAATATGCATGTTTTTTGCCAAAATATGCATGTTTTTTGCCAAAATATGCATTTTTTTTGCCAAAATATGCATGTTTTTTGCCAAAATATGCATGTTTTTTGCCAAAGTATGCATGTTTTTTGCCAAAATATGCATGTTTTTTGCCAAAGTATGCATGCTTTTCTCTGAAAAATGCATGTGCTTTCACAAAAAAATACATGTTTTTGCTATAACCCAAAAAATGCATGTTTTATGCTGTAGCCCAAAATATGCTTCTTTTTTGCTGTAGCCCAAAAAATGCAAAAATTTAAAAGAAGCGCCATTTGGAATGAATTGTTGAATTTAGATTATGTTTAAATTTGGTACGTTCATGAATTTTTGACTTATTGTAAGCCAAATTGTCATAAGTCAAATTTCCATAAGTCAAACTTGACTTTTGACTTATAACTTAAAAAAGCACCCGTTATCACAGATTATCTGATATATTTACGGCGTTTTATGTTTTTGTTTATGATGCATTCCTCTTCCCACCAAACCCACATTTCGTCGTCAATGTAGAAAAAGGTATTTATAACTGTTAAATTAAAACAACAATTAATAATAATACAAAAAAAAAATAACACCAAGTTAAATTTTAACTTACGAAAACTAGTCGTGGTTGCCGCATCAAAATAAAATTGATATATTCCCTTTTTTTCGTCCATTGGCGTTCCTACATCGTGTAAAACCTTAACAGTCCTGAAAATAGATTTAAACTACGGTATGCATCTTAGGAGCCAAAATGCTGATTTAGTTGTGAGTAGGGTTTCTCTACCGGATGTACCGGTACCGGAAACCCGGATTTTTCGAGATTTTGCAAAATACCGAATACAGTCTTTAGTTAGGTATTAGTACCGATTTTCATCGTTCGGTGTCACTGCGTCTTCACCCGAATATAACACCATTGTGTTGTGTTTGAATACAACACAAGGGTTGTATTGTATTCGAATACAACACCATTGTGTTGTATTATATACTTTTTATGTAACTTTTGAAAAATTACAAAAAGTATTGAAAATGTTCAAAATTGTTGAAAAATAGTTTTTGTTTTCAGATTTTAATCTAAAACGAACAATTTCTAGTCGTTTTTAATCTAAATCCAACATTTTTTGCATCAAATAAATTAATTTTTTTACTAAAAATGCCAATTTTTCCACAAACTATTAATTATTTCACTTAAAATCAGCAGTAACAGTATTACTTCGTCCATAAGTGATGAAGAATAGCATTTCAAGCAATCCATTTTGTATTTTGTACAAATGCGGTCAATCTTGAAAATGTTCAGTCATTTCAAAACTTTTGAAAAATCCAGTTTTTGAACAAACTCGAATACAACACAATAGTGTTATAGTCAGATGAAGACGGTAGGTGTGAAAGAACGAAAGACATTCGGGAGTTGTTAAATGTGTTAAATTCGGCTTAGAAATGAAACGAAAACAATCAGGATTCAGGATAAGGCGTGATAAACATCAATGGTTGTACTAATGAATAACTAATGAATAACTAATAAATAAAATTATAAATGAGATATAATCGACCACAATTTCTTTCGTTGGTTTGGTTTGGGGTTTTTGGTACCGGAAAATACCGGTTTACTAGTATTTTGATTTTACCGAAATACCAATTTTGCAAAAAGTTTGATATTTGAGAAACCCTAGTTGTGATAGAAGACAAAGTACACAGATTACATGCACATTTCATAAAATCTAAGTGTTTGATGAAGTAACAACTCCAGATATTCCACACAGAAAACTGTTAAAAGAAGATAGAAAATACTTCAAAGATACAAAATACTATACTTAGTTACCCATTCTCTTGTATGCTTAGAAAATTGTGAAATTGGCCATACTGGTCAAAAAAAGTGTCCCAAACGAGACATTTTACATTGCTCATTTTACTTTTGGTCATTCCCATGTACGCTGTGTACCATCGACCTTCATACTTGCCAAAAAAAATAAAGTAAATCAATTAATTAATTTGTCTACCTGTACTGATTTTATAGCATTTTTGAATTTTATTTATTTACTTTGGATTTGTCTTCTGCAACTTTGATGCCTTCAATTAAATTGCAATGACCCACAGTGTCTTTTACTTCTGGTGTGAAATTAGCAAACGGTGTTAAGTCAATTTCTGCTTGTGTACTTGTGAAAAGAATTACAGAGAAGACAACAAGGAGAGCCATTTGTAATAATTTTGAGTTTTTGAAATGTTTTGTAGTTACTACCTGAAAACTGAAACATTATTATTGCAATAATCAAGTTTTTTGCAGTTATGTCATTTTTAAATAATTGACTGAATTGTTATAAAATATGGGGACGCGTAATAAGCGCGAAAAGAATAAGCGCAAATGCTGTTCGCGCTTAATCCTTGATTTACGGTTGCAACAAACACGAATAAGCGTGAAAACCGAATTTAACACTTCACGTATGCAGACTAAGTGCAAAAACTAAAATTCGCATTCCGCGCGTCCGGATTAAGCGCGAAAACCAAACTTTCGCTCTTTGGAATAAGCGCAAATACGTGCCCAATGCATTAAAAAAAACTAGCAAGGTTAGGTCGGGGGGGGGGGGGTCAAGGAGGGGGCGCAGCTCCCCCTTGTTAGGCATTGTTAGGATTAAGTGCGAAAACGAAATGACGAAGTTGACACAGCAGGAATAAGCGCGAAAATGAAATTTCGTGCTTAACACAGTGGGATTAAGCGCGAAAAGCACGTTTTCGCGCTTAATCCATTCGCGCTTGGTCCTACGCCCCATTAAATATGTGCTGATGTGCTGATGTGTTGATGGTTTTATAAACAATCACATTAAAATACAATAATTAGTTTTTAAATTGTAACTTAAAATAATTTGCATTGATTATGGAGTTGTTTACTTACTGTTGTCGCTGATAAGCAATGCAATCAACAACTACTTTAAGTTAGAAATTGCGTGCATTTAAACATTGATGACAGTCACAAGGAAATGGAATTATAAACAATTATAAACAACTGAAGAATAAGCTTTGAAATATTTATGTATTGTGTGTTATTGATGTACTGCAGGAAGTTAATTAAATGTGTCAGACATTGTATGTTATTGAATAACCAGGTGCTGAAATATTTAAGACTTCTCAGTCGTTGTCGCAGTTTGTTTACCCTCCTAAAAAATCAACCTAAAAAAAATTCCTCTCTTATCTAACCCGGGTCATTTTTTACCCCAAACCAAAAATTTTTTTCTAAAAATCTATGAACGGAATTCTACTCTTTGACCAATACATTATTATGTTGAAATTTGACCGATTTGTTATTTCTTGAAAGATCATGATAAAAAATTTTTGAGATTGAAGTCAAAAGTTGGGCATAAACAAAAGAATTTTGGGGTTTTGATTTCGGCCATGGGCCCCCAGTTATCTCGTGCCACCAACTCGACGGATAATGGGGTTTGTTATGTGCTTTGGGATTGGTCGGATGAATAATGGCTATTTTGTAACGGCTCAGCTCATTGGTTGTTAGTCTCCGAAAAAGCTAGTGATAAATTCTCATTAGTAATATACCGAGCAAGCCAAGTAATTGTCAAATAATTAGGTCTGCACGAATCTTTTTGTCTGATAAAATGATCTTATTTGACAAAAAAATGAGTGCTGAGCTAAATTTGACAATTACTGAAGCACGAGCTGTATTTTCTGAGAGAATTTACCAATAGAAAATCAGAGAAACGACTATGAAGAGTTCAAATGGGATCAAAATGCCATTTGTATTTTGGTTGTGAAAACCCACAACAGGTGGCACAAAGGACAAGCGTGCATTATTGAAATGGTGAATGCAGCCACCTACAGCCACCAATCCAAAGGCGAATGAGGTTTGTTACGTGCTTCGGGATTAGTCGGACGAACAATGGCTGTTTTGTTATGCCTATCTCATTGGTCGTCAAAGCACCAGGGAACATTGTCGTAACTAGTGGTAAATTCTCAAAGATACTTTACTAGTGTAGTTTTAAGTTGAATAATTGTGCCAGCAATTATTCCAAAAAGTTCATTAATTATTCTAAAAATTGACTCAATTGTTATTAAATTAGTCGTTACCAGTATTGATGTGTTATGAAGTTAAAAGTATCAACTGTTGTCGTTAAAATACCAGTAAGTATAAAATATAAATTTAAAAAGCACATAAAACTAATTACTTAATTAAGAGTAGTGTTGTTTTTATGACAGTTTAGCCGAGAAATCACATAAAAATACAAAAGTTAATTTTAAAATTATAAATTAAAATAATTTGCTGTGATGTGTTGATTTACTTAGGAGCCGTCCCTAAATTACGTAACACTTTAGGGAGAAGAAGATTTCAAATTTTGTTACAGGTTGTTTCGAGAAGGAGAAGGGATTTACGATATTGTAATGTAACAGTGTGACGATGTCAACCTGAGTTGGGCTATTTCTTTTAAAAATACCGCTTCAGGGAGTTTTGTTCACAAGACCAAAACCTCAGCTGACCATAACTGACCATTAAACAAAAGCTGAGATATCGGGCTTGTGTAAGGATGAGTGAGATAAATAGAATCAGACAAGATATTTGACCAAAACATATACATAATTTATTGACTAAAAGGAGTAAATTCTACAAGAATTACTCCTGGCAATAATATAAACACTTATACACGGACTAGGCCTACATTTGGCATTTAAACTAAGTCAAAACTAACAATTAGAGCTCAAAGCTCTCTATAAACTAACGAATTACTAATAATAAAGAGACTGAATAATAATTACGACTGTTCCTTTCCTTGTTCTTGATCGATGCGCATCAAGACATTGTTGTATTCGTCGTAATGTCCAATTGTCCGGTTCCACGTGTGTACTGCAAGACTGGGGCGACTCTTCACGAGTCCCAGGATCCGGGGAGTATTTGGCCGACTTGACTGCATCGCCACAATACCTTTACCATCGTGGTAAGGAAATTTCCTGTGAAAAAGAATTTAACTTATTCCTATTGGAATAATTAGATTCAGACCGAGTAAATCTGTTCATATTTACCAGTGAAAAAGGTGGGTTTTCTCTAGTTTCAGCCAAAACTAGAAATTAAATAATATTTGATTTAACACGTGTGTTTTCATGTTGTTTGTGATTGTTGGATTTATTCAATCCAACTCCACGTGCGCGCTTTGTTCAATTCTTCTGAATTGAGACCACGCGGTACTTCGAAGTAAACCTATTTAGGTTTACAAAACACTTAGAATTTGAAGTGTTTCTACCTGTAAAAATGGAGTGAAAGCCTATCGCAATTGGCGACTTGGGGAAAAAGATCCAGTCTATTGCCCCGTCCACTTAATTTGACTTGTTGTTAACACTATTACCCGCACGTTTAAGTGGGAACCTGAACTTACGATTAGCGGGTTCAGTATTGGCGATGAGACATTAAACGAACTTGTCTGATCGCCTAAGATACATGTGCGTCGGACAGGCAGATAACCAGCCGCCGCACTCTAGCATATTCTCACGACGGTCATGCAGGATACAAGCCGCCGCATACGCGTATATTCAGAACTTGTAATTTTCAATAATAATTTCCAATAAACAAGCTGAGGTTTCTGGTGAAACCTGGTCTTTTATACCCATGAGGGATTAAGAGTTATCTCTACTCATCCAATAGGATCGATTTCCTGTTGGAATCCTCCAATCATGAATTGGGGTTCTGATTTCATCAAATCAGAAGGTGTGGGGGATTATAAGTCAGGTGACTTTTACATCCCCCTTTGATGACGTCATAGGGAAAAATAACTATTTTCCCCCATAGTTACTTTATTTTATATTATCACTAGGATCGTGAATTCAGTTGAATTCACCTTTATTTATTAATAAACATTTATTGTTACGAGAAATATTCATTCCTCGCGTAAAGTAATATTATTTAATATTACTATTTTGTATTTTGCGCGTTTCCAACGATACGCGCTCTGGTGGCAATAATTGGAATCATTTACGATTTCCATATCGTCACAACAGGAAAAAAAAACCTAATAACAATAGACAAAAGAAAATAAAATTGGAAAAACATGACTGAAAAACAAATGTTGAAATATTTATGCACCTTCTGTTATTGTTATTGCGTCTGTCAATGCCCTCGCTGATTTAGAAATCCAAATTGCAAGAACTGCGCTATGGATGGAGGTGGACACCGGAGCCGGGACCACCATAATTGCTGTGTTCGATAGCAAAGTTCAGTTTTCAATAGAAAAACGCACGCATGTAAATTAGGTAAAATTACACTGATTGTTTATTCAATACCGATAGGTGGCGCTGACAACCCAGCGTCACAATTTAACATTCAAGGTGACAATTAGTACATTGGAGTGGACACTCCAAGTATCCCTCTATTATGAATGCAAAGTCTTTATGTGAACAAATTGTAATGTAAGGAATAATAAAGAAACTTGAACTTAGCAACTGTTCCTTGCTTGCGCGCACATCACTTTCAATCGAAGCCATAGTACTGAGGCGGTCGCTTCACTCTCTGTGGTCGCAAACCCGCAGAGTCGGCCGGACGTATACCTGCAGATGATGAGCCTGCTTGAGCTCGTGGCGGCGTGACTGGAGGGGCAGCAACTGGACTCGCCGCAGCTGTGACTGGCATTTGCGCTGATCCTGTTTCCGCTCTTTGCAGATGTGACAGTTAAACTGGCCGGTGGATTGACATTCTCCACTAAGCATGCATTCGGTTCGGTTCGGTTTGGATTTCCCTTAAACCGAACCGAACCGAACCTAACTAAAACCGAACCGATATTTTCTTAAACCGAACTGATTCGGTTTGAAAATTTTGAAACCGAAACCTAACCGAACCGGAAAAAAATCGAAAATTTCGGTTGATAAATTAAGTTTTTTGCAAAAATTATTTATTTATTTATTTTTTTGAAAAAACAAATATTTTGTGCACGTTTTTGACCAGAAACAAACTATGTTTACACGTTTTTGACCAAAATGGAACAATTTGTGCACACTTTTGATAGAAACAAACAAAATTTTGCACCTTCATACTTTGCAGTTTAAACCAAACCGAATTTTTTTGGGCAAACCAAAACCGAAACCAAACCGAACCGAACCGAACCGTCAATCACGCAAACCGAACCGAATAAAACCGACAATCAAACCGAAATTTCCTAAACCGAATGCAAGCTTATTCTCCACTGCATCCTATAATTCCACAACTACGTTACATGCCTGCACCGATGCCATCTTTAATACTTTTTCCCATTCTACTAAATATTTCTTGTAAAGGTTTTTTCCCTCTACATAAAGTGTTCATCTCATTTAATCATATTAATAACATTTATGTCACTTTTTGAGTTGATTACATTATTAGGTGATTACAGCTCAATCCATAGAGTTACTTCCGAGCTATTGAAGTTAAGTGACAAACGGATTTTTGATTTTATCAGGGTATTCACAGTCCTCATGCCGTATCTTGATTTTATCAGTTTTTCCACCCATAGCTTTTAATGTCTTGTAAATTGCATTCAGTTTTCGTTTATTTTTCTCAACATCCTCAAGACGGCGAAACCCAATTGAAGCCATCTCTGTAAAAAGAGATAAAAAAATTTAAATGTAACTTAACTTACACGTATAAATTTCTGTAATACTTTCTTTCATCCAGGCTTGTGACCTTTTTCCGGAGTAGCGCATGTGCACAATTTTTTTTTTACCACAAAAAAATCATATTTAGACCAAAAATTTGCTGTTATTCATAAATAAATCATTCGTTGATACAAAAGCATTCATTTCAAGAAAGAAAATTTGTATGCGTTAAAATGAACCAAAATCACTACTCTTATGTACGTTTTCTAGATCCACCCCTGGCTCTGAGAATTGTTCGTTGCATGTTTTTTGCCAAAATATAAATGTTTTGTAAAATGATTTATTTTTTAGTGTAAAAATGAATTTTTAGTCTAAAACTATACTTTTTTGTATGGTAATGTGTATTTCTCAGTGGTAATATACCGAGCACGCCAAGTAATTGTCAAATACTTAGGTCCGCACAAATCGAGATTTGCTACTGTGTGGTATTAGATGCGTTGAATTCAAAGCAAGCGCCATTTTGAACGGATTGTTGAATTTAGATTATGGAAATATATTTGGTACGTTCAAGAATTTTTGACTTATTGTAAATCAAATTGTCATAAATCAAATTTTCGTAAGTCAAATTTGACTTTTGACTAATAACTTTGCACGCACCCATTACCACAAATTATCTGATATATTTACGGCGTTTTATGTTTTTGTTTCTGATGCATTCCTCTTCCCACCAAACGAACATTTCGTCGTCAACGTAGAAAAAAGTATTTATAACTGTTAAATTAAAACAACAATTAGTAATAAAACCAAAAATAAAACTAACACAAAGTTAAATTTTAACTTACGAAAACTAGTCGAGGTTGCCGCATCAAAATAAAATTCATATATTCCCTTTTTTTCGTCCAATGGCAATCCTACATCGTGTAAAACCTTAACAGTCCTGAAAATAGATTTAAACTACGGTATGCATCTTAGAAGCCAGAATGCTGGTTTAGTTGTGAGTAGGGTTTCTCTAACGGATATACCTGTGCCGGAAACCCGTATAAATATCTATAAGTGATGTTACAATTTGCCACTGGGTGGCTTCTACTACGTGAGATCAAATACACTACAATTTGGGCCTATTTTCGGTGATGAAATTGCGAACTAAATATTATCGAAAACACATTGAAAATAAAAACAAATTATGTCATATAATTTGCTTTTTTTATTATTAAGAATAAAATTAAGCGATCTGGTTTCCGTTTTTATTAGTATTTTTTATATTATTTAGACAAAGGACACCGTCCTTATGTTAATGTATGGAAATAAAAGTGAATTATACTTGAATGGTGATTACTCAAAGCAGTTTTTTTTGGTTGGTTTGGTTTTGGGTTTTATAAATTTTATAAAATCTAAGTGTTTGATAAAATAACTGTTAAAAGAAGATAGAAAATACTTCAAAAATACAAAATACTGTACTATGGTTACCCATTCTCCTGTAGGTTTAGAAAATTGTGAAATTGGCCATACTGGTCAAAGAAAGTGTCCCAAACGAGACATGTTATACCGCTCATTTTACTTTTGGTCATTCCCATGTACAATCCGTACCATCGACCTTCATACTTGCCAAAGGAAATAAAGTAAATTAATTAATTTATCTACCTGTATTGATTTTATAGCATTTTTGTATTTTATTTATTTACTTTGGATTTGTCTTCTGCAACTTTGATGCCTTCAATTAAATTGCAATGACCCTCAGTGTCTTTTATTTCTGGTGTGAAATTAGCAAACGGTGTTAAGTCAATTTCTGCTTGTGTACTTGTGAAAAGAATTACAGAGAAGGTAACAAGGAGAGCCATTTTAGACATTTCTAAATTTCTGAAATTTAAATGTTTTGCAGTTAATACCTGAAAAATAAAAGTGTTGTTAACATTGTCTAGGAAATTTGACCAGTGTAGCATAAAGTTCTGCAATTGTGCCCAGTGGCGTAGCTAGAGCTTTTGCCGCCTGGGGCAGTCTCTGAGTTTGCCCACTCCCCATCCTCTAAACAATTTTGCAAAAAAACGAAAATTTTTGTTGAACTCTGCAAAATTTTGTAAAAATCTGCAAAATTTTGTAAAAATCTGCAAACTTTTGTAAAAATCTACAAAATTTTGTAAAAATCTGCACAATTTTGCAAAAATCTTCTAAATTTTGTAAAAATCTGCACAATTTTGTAAAAATCTGCTAAATTTTGTAAAAATCTGCAAACTTTTGTAAAAATCTGCAACATTTTGTAAAAATCTGCACAATTTTGCAAAAATCTTCTAAATTTTGTAAAAATCTTCTAAATTTTGTAAAAATCTGCACAATTTTGCAAAACTCTGCACAATTTTGTAAAACTCTGCACAATTTTGCCAAAAGTTGCAGATTTTTGAAAAAATTTGCGGTTTTTACAAGTTGTTGTGGAAAATTTTGTGGTTTTTTTTAAGTTTATGCAACATTTTGCGATTTTTTTTAAGTTAATGCAAAATGTTTCAAAAAATCAAGGAAAAGTGCCAACCACAAAAAAAGTACTGCCTGCAGCGGACCGCCCCCTCTGCCCCCACCCCCTTGCTACACCATTGATTACGCCAGCAATTACTAAAAAAATTGACTGAACTGTTATTAAAATACTATTTACCGGTAGTGATGTGTTACAAGGAAGTAGTAAAAATCAAATGTTGTCGTTAAATTACCGGTAGTATGGAATATAAATATAAAAGATTTAGATTTATATTCCATAAAACTAATTACTTAATTAATAGTAGTGTTGTTTTAATGACGGTATGGCCAAGAAACACATTAATAATTTAAACTAATTCATTAATGAGTTGGTTTACTTACTGACTCGTTACTGATGAGCAATGCAGTCGATTACTGCTTCAGTTGTCGCATGGCTTTATATAGTAATTAATAAATACGATAAACAGAAACAAGGAAATGAAATTGGAAAAACGCACCTGAAAGATTTATTAATGCACTTTATTGTGTTATTTTATTATAGCTCAAGGAAGTTAATAAAAGTATCAAATGTTGTCTATTAATCTTCATGTAGATAAAATGAAATATTTAAAAAAATATAAATTACAAATTTTTTTAAATTTTTTAAAATAATTATTCATATTATTTATCCACTACAGTATTTTCCTTTTTTACACTAGAAATCCCTGACTTTGTGACGGGTTTGAACCGTCGTTAATACGCAACTCTGACATCAGATGGCGCACTCGCGCTTAGTGGTATCAAAAGAGATCAATAAGACATAAAAACACGCGTTTCTATGTCGAATTGAACAGAACTAGTCAAGGAAGAAATAAACTATTCCTCGATGGTTTAAAGCCTAATATATTAATTAAAATATTGTACCAGTTCAATAGAATTGGTGCACCTAGGTAAAGTCGCTAAACACCTGTTTAGGATTAGCCACGTTTCCCCAGACTTAAATCCTCAGGACACAAGTGTGTCTTACATATCCCTTTCCGGTTAACCCCCACTGTGCAAAAGTGTCCCCGGTATCCAGTTCCTGTGGCCTAAGTATCCATTTCCCGTACCCGGTGATTGGAAGCATTTCCAGAGCCAGGGCTCCTATTTGAGCATCACCCATCCTTTATGTTCACGAAAGCATAAATACCTACTTCCAACCCAAAACTCAAATATATGTAATTATATGTTGTATCTATTTAACAAATAGGTACAGTTTTCCTCCGATAACGGAGATGCGAGCCTTTTCCTGAGGCCCTTGCCAACAAGTTGATGCCGCTCCAACCGAATGATGCCGCTATGTGTATTGATCGTTACGGAGTAGATGCTCCACGGCGCGGTATGTGTAGTGGAGCCTTTTGTGACGTTTCCGTAACGTTAGGTAACGTTGTTGCAACATTCCAATGATATGTGGTGTATGACCTGGCAATGCCTGGCTACATTACCGACAATTCTTTGATGGAAAACTATCATGTCTAGAGTAATCTGTACCACAACGATCACCTGATTCGACACAGTTTTTGTTGTGTGTGCATTGATAACTTCTTTAAAGATAAGGTTGAACCATATTGTCTGTCACGTAGGCAAGTTGTTGCGAGTGTGCATAGAATGTTTTGAGTTTCAATAAAGATTTCCGAAAAAGTTCACTATTCCAATTAAAAAGAATTAAATTAAAAACAGCTGATAAAAAAAGGGCTGAAATAAAAGAAATGGAAATAAAAATTGCTGAAATAAGAAAGCTGAAATTAAAATGGGCTGAATTAAAAAGGGCTGAAATAAAAATGAGCTGAATTAAAAAGGGCTGAAATAAAAATGAGCTGAATTAAAAAGGGCTGAAATAAAAAGGGCTGGGATTTAAACGGCTGCAATTAAAAGAGTTAGAGTTAAGTAAGCACATTTGGATTAGAGTACATTGATCTGCAATTTATTTTAATAAATTAATTAATTAAAAAGGTCTAAATACAAAACGCTGGCAAAAAAAAAGCCAGCGCACAAAAAGGCTAAAATAAAAAAGGCTATAAAAAAGGCTAAAATGAAAAAGGCTAAAAATAATAAGGCTAAATCAAAGAAAGCTAGCCAAGAAAAAGACTGGCATGATAGCAACCCTAAAATAGTGTATAAAAAGTGGTGTAAAAATCAGTTATTTGTAGTGTAAATATAAGTGAAAATAGTGAACAAATAAATGGAGTCCTCTAAGATAATCTCAGCTTCCTCCTATGATAATAACATTTTAGTTTATTTTCTCAAAACAGAGTTTTCAAACTTTGGCACTGGATGGCAATACTGAATCGTGCAATGATGCAAAAGCTGTGGAAACTTGTAAGCAGATGGCGCAAGTTGTAGGATCTGTTGGATCTGTTTGAGATGATTAACTGTTTGGATACCATAAATCAAATAAAAACTTTTATTGAAGACACACTCTTAAATTTAAAATGATTTTGTTATTTTCAAGAACTTATCTATTTCTCCTGTAACATTGAGTTGAAGACAGAAGTATAATAATCCAAGTGGTCAGCCTTGACCACCTGTTTACAAATTCTTGCAGCACCCGTGTTTCATGCACACCCTTAACACCCGGTAGATACGACAGTGTGAATATTTGTTGAAAGGGTCAACATTCACTCACATTGTGTGATATCTATCAATTGGCCAATGCATACTGAATAGAGATTTTAGATGATGGCTTCATCTGCAGTTCGCACCCGGCATCTTGATGCTAAATTCATATCACGCATCCCATTCTGCACAGATGATTTTCTAATTCCAGAGCTTGCTTTAGCAAACTTATATGCCACTGCCCCTTTTCTTTGCGAAAAATTTTTCTACCTAAAAAAAAGGCCTTTGGGGTCTGAGACAGCCCCCTGGGCCTAGCCGCCCAGGTGCCATGCACCCATGCTTAAGATGGCTCTGTTTTTATGCAACAAAGCTTGACAATCTACAGGTTAAATGCATGTGGAGAACGCCAAGAGGGTAGCATCGGTTTCAAATTTTGTTACGAGTTGTTACAAAGAAGGAGGGGGTTCACAATATTTTTACGTAACGTCCAAAAATGTTTAAAAATACAGAGTATTTCTGGAAGATATTACAATTTTCTTACGTAATTTTATTTCCATGAGTTTAACAGCCCAGAAGTATTTCGGTGTTTAAAGTGACTATACATCACGAGCAACCATTGGAACAGTCTGGGTGCAGCCACAAGCTAAGCTTGTTTGCGCCCGCACACCTCCGCCACCGGCCAGGAAGTCAGATGCCAGCCAAACTAACCGATTGAGCTCAACACGACTCATGAACTCCAGCAGCCTGCTCGAGCTCAATCGTATTGACCGAAGATCTTCCACGATTTTCTTTGGGATCGTTCTCAGGAAGCCAACCACAATCCGAAAGAACCTGGCGCAAAGGGTGCCATGAAAGAGCAAGTCCACAGCCGGGTGGATGCAAATGTATTTTTAAATCCTCTCGCACGTCGCGTCGGCCAAGGACAAGCCCCACTCATAGTGCACAGTAACGTCCGCGATGTAGGACAAGGTTCCCAACACGATAATCAAATCGGGCCGGAACCGTTTATCCCCCACCGCAACCTCCTGTTCCCTCGCAACCGAGAAACCCGCCTTTGCAGCAGCATTACCCAGGACTTTCCTAATGGTGTCATGCCTCCCAATCTGCTGAGGCTTAGTGCTTGGACAACTTCCCAATATGTGGCCTATTGACTCACACTTTGCCCTGCACCGGCGACAAGCGATACACATCCATGGCCTCCTGGGAGCGGGGGTGACTCAAGAATTTATTACGACCTTGTTACAGGGGGAAGAGAAGGAGTCTAAAAATAAAAAAGTTTGCGTTACATAATTTAAGGACAGCCTCATACTGGATGTGAACTGTAGCGGTCACAAACATTATTCTTAGCCATGACAGCGCATGCATTTCAATTCTTTATTCATAAATTTCTGATGGCATTGTTTATAAATCCTTGTATAGTTTATAAGCTTAAACTTGTATGCAGGTTGCAGTCTTGAAATGCAAAGATGCGTAACTGCGATGTAAGCCAGGCGAGGAATTCTAAAGTTTAGATGTATCTGCAATTAGTTAATTGTGCTTACACTTTACTTCATTCCAAAGTTTGCCAAAATTGAAAAATAAATATATAGAATCAGAAAAGTGTCTTTATTTATGCCAATCATGCTCCTTGTCTTGAACTTACTATAAATTATTGTAGCAGGTTGTGACAATACACATGAAATCGAGTACCGGTAACTCAAAAATGTACAAATATATTGTTGGAATTGGACTTCAGATTACATTTTTTTTTGAAATTTTACACTTACAGAGGCAGGCAGATGAGAAAGATTTGAAACTCCAAAGTTAATAAGAACAACGTGTATAGTAATTAGTAAATGCAGATCATTGTACAATTTGTGCATCATATTTCTAATATTGAAGTTGTATGCTTCATCTAAAACGAAATAGTTTGATTGATTGGGTTCGACTTGTTGCAGTCATAACCCCACAAAGAAAGTAATTTCTCCGAGATAACTTTTTGTGGGACGAAGTCTGGGACGAAGTCTTGCACGTGCACCGAAAACTAAAAAAAAAACTCAACTAAATCAGTTAAGGTGAGTGGCAGATTGAAAAACTAAACTCTGGACTTTAAGTTAAGCCATTAGATCATTACAACAAAATCCAGTAAGCCCAGAAAAAACTGCCAAAATTTTAGCCCAATAAATGCGTTTAGTGTTATGCCTGTTACTGTACCAATGACAAAAAATATCTTCACATTTTCCTATGTTCCTTGTGGAAGTACGTGAAGATTTCTTTGGCTAATTTTTGGTGCCCTTGGCAAATTAATTTTTGGCACTCTTTGTATTTGGCACCCTTGGCAAATTAATTTTTGGCATCCTTGGCAAATTAATTTTTGGCACTCTTAGCAAATTAATTTGTGGCACCCTTTGCAAGTTTAATTTTTGGCGCCCTTTGCAAATTTATTTTTGGCACCCTTAAACAATTTATTTTTGGCACCCTTGGTAAATTCAATTTTGGCACCTTTGGCAAATTCATTTTTGGCACCCTTGGCAAATTCATTTTTGGCACCTTTAGAAAATTCATTTTTGGCACCCTTGGCACATTTATTTTTGGCGCCCTTGGCACATTCATTTTTGGCACCCTTGGAAAATTCATTTTTGGGGCCCTTGGCATATTTGTTGTGCAACTTTTTTGAATCAGGGATGGTTTAATAGCGCCCTTGGCAACTGCCCCAATGCCACTGTGTGGTATAATTTTATTGAGGACCCAACCTAGCATACAGACCAACAACTGCAAAAACCACAGAAAACCCAGCGTAAGACATGCAACAAATGTTGTTGCCGCAAAAACAGTACCTTACCCATACAAGAATAAAATACAACTGGAATTCCCAGCAGGTTATCCATCCAAGTACTGACTAGAACCAATGCTGCATAACTACTGCGTTCTGATGGAAAAGCTTGACCAACATGATTAGACTGTAGACCTACTATAGATGACCAAACTTCATCTATTGAAGCTATTCAATCTGTCCTTTTCAACTCCATCTCATTTACCACTGCACTGAAGCCTCTGAAGTCAATTTCAACAAATTTCAAGTTCAATTGAAGCAAATTCTTTTTTTTTAAAACCCTCAGTTCACATTTTTGTAAAAAAAAAAAAAAAAAAAAAAAATTGTTTGCAGTGCCACTTTAAACAATATCCAATTTTCTTTACTTTGTTGATACATGAATCAAAAATAATTTCAACAAGCGGACACTTTAGTGAAGTAATCAGGATGAGAAGACGAAATCAATCCATCGGGTTTTACACATTGAAAATACGTATATGATGATTATTATTACTGAGTCACTTGATTGAGGCGTTTTCATTAATCGAGTTCATTCGGATCGTCTCCACGGTCGTCGTACTGAACCTGTAGGTTGTACCTGAGGCTTGACCGCGCACTCTACCGCGGAAGTTTCTTCCAAAACACTGACACCGGAAAGCTCGATGAAATTCCTTTTTGAATTTACCTACAAAGTGGTTTAGGGTTAAGCAAATAAAATAATAAACACTCATTAAACAATAAGTAAACAATAAATAAATAAACAAACAAATAAATAAATAAATAAATAAATAATAACTAAATAATTTTTTTTTTTTTTTTTAAATATTACAATATATTTTCTTTCAACTAAACAATTCGTTATAAACTACTTTGTTTATTTCTTGTATTTTTATTTTATTTTTAATTTTGCGCCATTTTGGAATTTCATCTATTATTATAGTTATTTTGAGCATTAAATTGAGCACGAGCAGTTGGCACGTTGCTGCGTTGATGTAAACGTTTGCTGCCTCCACAAAAGCAAAGACATGCACGCTTAAATTCTCGACGGAATTTGCCTGCAAAGAAGTGAATCAAGGCGAAAATTTCTATTGTATCCTGTATATTAGAGCGAACGAGAAAATGTCCTATTGTTTATGTGTGTGTGTGTCAGCAGCAACGTGTGGGAAAGTGGGAATTGCATCTTGGCATCGGTTGTCCGTGACTTGGCAATGCGTGAAAATGATCTTTTGAAAATGTCTAATCTAAAAATCGTGTGAATTAAAATTTGAAAATTCTTCAAATGCTATTTCAAGAATGTCTTTCAAAGTGCTCGATAGTGGGTTTCGGTTTCAGCCGGTCCAGTAATTAAAAAAAAAATTTTTCTTATGAATTAATTTTTATTGTAATTATTAGTTTATTTTATTCCTGTTGTTTTTAATTTTTGGTAGAAAAAAAGAAACCTCGGTATTCCGGTATCCCGCCAAACCAGTCCCACCCTGGACATACAACTTTATATTTATAAAAAACAATGCAGAATTTTCTGTGACAACTTTACAGAATACATTTATAGAAAACAGTGCATTTTTTAGGAAAATTTTTTTCAAGTAAATATTGCATTTTCTAGATAAAGAATACATTTTTAGCTTAAAACAGCATTTTTTACGTAGGAAGTACCATTTTAAACATAGAAATGATTATTTTTAAAAAAAAAAATGGCCGTTTTTAAGCTAAAATTTCTGTTTTTCCACAAAAAATTGCACTTATTTCATTATTCGGTTATTCGGCCTAATATTAAATATTCGGCCATGGTATTCGGCGCCGAATATTCGCTATTCGGTTATTCGGCTTATTTGGTATTCAGAACAACCCTATTTGTCATTATCATAAATGTAAAAGAAATGGGCCGTTACAGATCCCATACTGAGTTGTAATTGCGTGATGTAAACGTGGCTTCCGTAGCGGAGTCATGTATGCCTATGGTAGTCGAGCCGGGATTTTAGCAGACCGGGCCGGCATAGAGAGAAATGCATTTTATGGTTGGTCCATATGTATCTCTGTATTTTCTTTTGAACATGAGATTTGTTCTGGCCGGAGTTATGGTCAGATGGTGTTCGGTCGTTGGGTTAGCGTGGATGTCGCTGATTGAGCGCGCCCGGGGTTTTTTCAATGCGTTGTACAATCCTGGCTAAAAAATTGTCACTTCTAGTATGCTGCTGAATTTAGAAGTGACTACTTCCCAATGTTGCCACTAGAGTTAATAGACAAGTCAAGTACAGATAGGGGTCAAGTGTCATGCATTTTTTTTATCAGTTGTCAAAACATTTCAAACTCTTAAGTAATTAATGAAACCTGACCCTTATCCATACTTGACTTGTCCATCAACTCTAGTGGCAACATTGGAAAGTAGTCACTACTACATTATTTTCTGACGTTGAATAAACGTAAGCTTGTTTTATTTTACAACAACCACTGAATGTTTGGAAATTGATAAAATAGTTGTTGGGATAACCCAGGGCTGGACTGGCTCCGCGAGATATCGGGAATTTCCCATTGGCTGGACTGCCTCGCTGAGATATCGAGAATTTCCCCGTGACTCAACCCATCTAGGTTTCTTGGTACTAAATTTGTTATCAGTCCAGCCATGGTTTTAAAAATAACATTTTCTAACCTAAACATATTTCCATTTTCAATATAAGCGAGAAGTGACAGGCAGAGAAGCACGCACGGACAACCATTTAGCAAGCAACTTTGAATTGTAATTTCTATGTAAAAATGGTAACAATCCTGTGGTGTCAGCTCTAACTAATGTTCAAATAATGTGTTGTGAGCTTAGATTTCAGTTTTCATTTCAACTTGCATGTAAATAGACAAGCTGGCACTAAAGCCGAGGCGGGCAATAACAAGCGAGTGAATTTAATAGTAAGTAGATAAATTTTTATTGTGATATCATTATTTAAAAAGTAACAAATGTTTGGGTGCATTCAAACTCTTATGAGTAATTAAAAAAAGCTTATTTTTATTTTTTCATATTTTTTTTGTTTGTATCCTTCATTGCACACCAATGTAACTAAAAAATCCTTAAAAGCAATTAAATAATGCAAGAACACAAAAGTTGCATTTACCTACCTTACTTATCTTTATTAAAAAAAAGAAACAAATTAGGGAGCAAGTTAATTATGAAATGAAAACTGGTATCAAGTTGAGGTTTTATTTGTGAGTCAAACAAGAATTTAAACTTAATTAAACTCAGCAGGAACATTTGAGATTAGATTTGTTAAACAAACAAAGAAGAAAGAGTAAGTATTCTTTTTGTCAATTACTAGCAAAGGTGATACATTGTTTAAGTTTGCAAATGTGAAATAAGTTTGTTAAAAGTGTTAATAATATTAATAAAAGCAAATATATATATATATATAATATTAATTTATATTAATATTAATATATACTATCATATTAATATATTATACATACCACTCATAAAATTGTAGATGACTGGATTCATTGCACTGTTAGCATAACATAACCAATGTGACAATAATGAAACTGTCACTGTTATGTGAGTTGTTTCCAGTCCAATGGTATACCTTCAAAAACACATCAAACAAAAAAATGAGTAATTAGTTAATATTTCAAATCATTGTCTTAATGAGAACTAAAACTAAATCTATTGTTACCCTTAGTCCATTACACAGCACATTTTCTAAAAATTTATCCGGCTCCCATGCCCAACCAAGTTTGTGCTTATACTTTCAACCACCCCGGGTTAAAAATATCAGACCCTCTGAGCTAAAAATATTGGGCAACCTAGTCTAAAAACATCATGCCCTGGGCTAAAAACATCAAGCGCTCTGGGCTAAAAACATCAAGCGCTCTGGGCTAAAAACATCAAGCGCTCTGGGCTAAAAACATCAAGCGCTCTAGGCTAAAAACATCAAGCGCTCTGGGCTAAAAACATCAAACACCCTGGGCTGAAAACATCAAGCGCTCTGGGCTAAAAACATCAAATGCCCTGGGCTAAAAACATCAAGCGCTCTGGGCTAAAAACATCAAGCGCCCTGGGCTGTAGGCCTTTCATCTGAATGGTGGCCCTGGGCATCCAGCATCCAACATCTAATCAGACAATCTTTGCATCACAGAAATGTAGTGTTTAATTCTTCAAGACTGCTAAAATGTATTGTATCATTACTACATCCACCGCTTATCGTTATCGCCCAAATAACGTGCCAATCACGTTATCACGTTAGCCGGTATAAAAGCGGTTATCTTTATTCAAATAAACATTATCATTAAAACTTTTACACGTGTCACGTCCATTTCTCCACGATCGCAATCTTCAGCAAAGATCACAGCGTCCGCGCTTCAACATAACAACATAGACCAATAACAAACTATTTAATAGATCAAATTACAGGATCGTTTTGCGCGCTCTGGTGGCAATTTTGTGCACTATGTGGTAAGCAACAAGTAAACGGCGTATTACAATGCCTACTAGCTGTGCTGCTTTTGGGTGTTACAAAATTTATTTACCGGTATCTGTTTATTTATTAAACGATTGAATCAAAAACTGCATTCAAAATACACTAGCGCAACGTGTTTGTTGCCTACCACGGTCTGTGCATGTGCGAAAAAACCCGGATGAAAACAACAACAGTAATTTGGTCTATTGTTAACAACATAAATCAATATCCAACAAACAGCATATCCCACAGGAAAATAATGTATTTGAACAGGAATTCATGTATACCTTAAAACATTGAGTAGATGCACAGGGAAGTAACAAATTCCAAACATAACAACAACAGCAATGAGCATTTTAGCTGCTTTTCTTCTTGAGTTTATCTGGGCCTGAGTACTTGAAATCTGACCTTGTGGCATGAGACTCTTCTTTCCAGTTCCATCTGCTATTGAATTATTAAAAACAAAGCTGTATAAACCACTAAACTAAACTTTAAATTCATAATAAATTTAAATACTGAATGTAAAATGTAACAAAATATTGATTATGTATTCTGTCCACGAAAGAAATTTAAACCAATGTTATTATGTCAATCCATAATAATATTAAATTTCGTACACAAGGATAAAAAGTTATTGGAAAAAAAATGCATGTTGAATTCTAAAACTATTAAATAGTTGCAAAATTTCAACATGACATGGAATTTTCATTTTAAAATTAAAGTCTGAGTTGAAAAGTAATTTTAATTCAGGGAATATTAAAAGTGTATGAAGACTAGACAGAATGTGCAATCTACACTTCATGCTCAACCAACCAAAAATATTACATTTGGTAATGGAATATAAAACTGCTGTGCTAGATTGTAATTCTAAACCAATCACAAGTAAAGTTGAGCAAAATCCACAACTCACCATCACCATTTTTAATAAATCTTGGTTTTCTAACTTCAGATGAGCCTGGGATATCTTTTTTCCAAAGAACTCTTACTATTTCATAGTAAGCAAGAGACATTAGTAGGAATGGTATAATATAAAGAAGAGTCATGAGAACAAATGTGTATGTTTTCTGGCTGCTTTCTTCCCATAGTGGTTTGCAATCAGTGAAATAAACCGTCTCAATTGGAAGTACTCTTCCTGGTCGAGTTTCCAAAACAACAAGCTCTGGAACAGCTATTAAAACAAACAAAAAATTAAATATCATTACACATATTTGGAGAAAGTTAATTAGTCATAAATTAAAGTGGAATTATTTATTCAGAGCAAGTTTGGAGAAAACTTGAGAGCCAGTAAACAGTTTAATAGCTTCTACAACTGTTTGTTTGTCCAATAAAAAAGGTGTTGAACAAGGTTTTAAAGGGAAAGTCCACATAAGTTTGTTTACACAGAATTCTTTGTTGAAAAGTTTTCTCCTCTGCAAGAGATTTGTCTACTGTGGACTCACAGAATAAAAAATGTACTAGTAAAGTGATCTTAAGGAGCCTGAGGACTTTCTCTTTAAGAAACAGTGTCCAAAACCCACACAGCATACAAAATCGAAGATTCGGATATCCCAATCATGTCCACATCCTTGATACAACATCGGTTGAATGTCCAATGTACAAACATATCAAAACCCAGAATTCAGACCCACATGGTTCAAAAATACATTGCAATTATATTTCAATGTATTACCATGAACCAAGGATAACATGGACACGTCTCCACGAGTCCAGTCCGTTATGCCACCGGTGGCGCCACATGCAAACCGCTTTGCATTCTGGGAGGCCTTTCTGTGGCAAGTT
>JAQFXT010000612.1:0-30407 GCA_034683725.1 Strigamia crassipes
CTATTTTTGCTGTTTATAAAAACACCTTATAAGACCTTCTAAACAGAAACTTTGAAAGCATGGTACGCGTCTTTTCTACTTTTGATGATGTGTCTTCGATGTTTTTTGCATTTAACATTGTTTTATTTGAAAGCCGGGTCTGCTGAAATCAGCATTTATTTCGGTTTGCGGTCCGAAGATTAGGTTTGAAGCAGTTTCTATTCAAGGGCAAAAAATTATTAGGAAAAAGAAAGAAAGAGAGAGAGAGAGAAAACAGGAAAATGCGAAATTTCAATACGCTAAAGGAAATGTGCAAGTTGCTCTATCGATTGGGCTTCGTACAACTGAAGAAGACTAGTTGTTAGGCTTAGTTGGATCAGAAGCAAGATATCAGCGTGTGACATCCGAACGTGCAATTGCCCGCAGGATGGTTTAGTAATATGATAAAACGTGGAATTCTTGTTGTTGGATTGGTCGGGTTAGAAAGGAACGCAGATGCGTAATTAGATGGAAAAATGATTTTGTTTTGTGCCAAGTTTGAGTTTTGTTCTTTGTTGGAATTGCGAAGAGCAGTTATGGAAATGTATGTTATTGTTGTTGGAACTAGAGTTTTATAAGAGAGGTCGTGCGGTGGTCAGAAAGTTCAGCACAGATGAAAATGCGATAAACACAAGTCAGAGGTTGCGAGTGGAGTTTGTGTTTGTGCGCTGGAATAGTGCGCGCACTTGTGAAAACAGATCTGCGCGGCTGCGCGGCATCCGAAATGGCGGAAAAAGGACGCCAACAAAGCGAAGTTATGAAGCAAAATATTAATTGTACGAATAACAAATTAAAACGATGTCGCTATCAACGATTTTAAACAAAAATGCCACCAGGTGGCGCGGCCGATATTAAGGCTGTTGATGATACGGAATGAAGTGCAATGCGAAATGTGATTACAGTTGGTGTTATTCACCTGTGTTTGATTGAATGTGGGTTTTATGTGGTTTTAGAGGATTTATTCTGGCTTGGTTGATTGCTGGAGAATTGCGCCTGCTTCATATGCTGGCAGTGGTTGAAAAATAAAATTCAAAGTGTTTCAAAACGGATTTGAGCCGCGCGTTGCTACGCTACTGCGAATTTAGTGCCGAAGAAGACGAGGCATGGATATTTCAGGAGGATGCTCATTCTGGCTGCCATGTCGCGTTGGAGGGCACGAGTTCAACGACGGTTATTCGTTGCAATGCATTTTTGATGAAGTTTTCTCTCCACGCAAATCCATCACGATGTGAAAGTTTCAACAGTTGAATCACATAGTGCAATGCAAAACTTAAAATGTGCACGCTGTTACAATTTCTTTCTCTTTTCCTATACACAATTGAATTTCTACAGCCGCGCGGGAACCTGTGTCGACATTAGCGAATAAGATTACGCGAAATATGTAAACATAGTTTGAAAAAGAAAGATTTGATGTGTTTTTTCTTCTTCTTTTTCTTCTTCTATTTTTTTTTTTTTTTTTATTTTTATTTTTTTTTTAAAGAAAAATGATTACGTCAATACAGAGATGAATATAGTCCGAGATTTTGTGTATGAGGGAGAGGCGAAATAAGTCTCGGTTTTTTGCAGTCATCAATCTATGTCAGGTTTGTCAGGTTTTTTAAATGTAGAAAAAAAGAGTTGAGGAGTCATCGATTAGTTAGTCTTTTCATTGGTTCTCTTTGCGCGGAAGAGAGGGCAACAAACTGGAATTCACATATAATAATAATTCACTCGGTTTTGGTATAACTGAAACGAAGATAAGACGTAGACGTCATTAAGAAACCATATGTTGGTGCTCGCTTGACTATCTGCAAGATTTGTTTTAAAATTTCCTGATAACTTTTATGGGTGTGTAAAAATCTTCCCCCTAGTATCGCTGACATCTGCCGACAGTGGAAAATCAATGGAACGAGGTTTCGGCTTTTAGTTTCGGTGCAACTCCTAAAACTGTTGGAATTAATTTCGTGATTTATTTTTCTTGGGATAATAAGGCGAGCGCACATGCTGCTTATTATTAATATTTATTCGAAACGAGTATTTTCGCCTAAATAACCAACTCGTAAAAGTACTAATTGGAATTAGAAGGGGTTGAGAGCCGGGCAAGATGTTCGGCGAAGATTTTTTCCAAAACCCGCTAAGAATTAACACCGAAAAGTGAAATTAATGCGCAAAAAAAAAAAAAAGCGAAATATGTGGAGAAAAAAAAAAAAAATTTCTATATATAAGTTTATCCTTTTATTTTTTTTCCTTGAGTTAATATTCATGATTATCTGGTGTCTCGCAATGTCTTTTTTCCCGTGAGAAAAATAAATGAAACAATAAACAGTGTGGCGTGGAAGTCATATAAAGAGAACGTGTTGAAAAGATGGAGAAAGCTTAATGATGCATTTATGAGTGTTTGCGAAACTTTTTAGCTGGGCATGAAAATTCATGAGTCTTCTTTCATGGCCATTTGTGTTGACATTTTCGCATGTAAATATGTTTTCTTTTGGCATCGTTTCGTTGTTTTTTTTTCTTTTGTTTTTCATGTCGGTTTCGACTAACTAGAAGAAATTAACTCTTGACATTGTGGGCTGGGTAATAGAAAGGCGAAACTCGCCCCTTTTTAACGTGGGATCCAAATATTCTCAAGCTGTTCATATGGGAGCAGCCAAAACTCGGGTCTGTGTGTTTAATGGCAGTCATCCGAGCCACCTGCGTTGCAAAAATATGAAGTCTTAAAATCTCAGAATGATGAGAAAAGGAGATTCTTTCTGTTTACGACGACCTTGCTGCTGCTGGAGGTGTTCGGGGCTGGGCGTGCGTTGTGCGTCGTTGTGTGTTCATTAAGTGTAATTATGATTGCATCATTTGATCGATATTTTTGCTAATTTTACCGCACTTTTTTCATTTCGTGCGTTACTCAGCTTGGAGACGATTAAAATGGTTTAGATTTGAAGTTGAATGCATATTGTGCTTATAATTGGATTTTTCTTTTTGCGTTTTTATTTTTTTTGAATGTATTTTTGTTAAGAAAAGATGAGAAATGTGTATTTTTTTTTTCTTTTTTATTTGTGTACACAATTTTTCATTTTTTTTTTTTTTTTTTTATGATTATTGCGATTTTTTTTTTACTGGTGGAAGGAAATTCATTGGTGTGACAAACAGGAAAATCATAACACTAAAAGCAATGCACATTTGTTGTAGTTGCAAGTGAAAATTGCCATATTTCATCCTAATTTGGACACTTGAAAGGACACAATTGCTTTATGGCTGGATAAAAGATGTCGGATAAAAGAAACAAATAAAAAAGGAAAAAGTTAAAACTAATAACAAAAAAATAAAATTTTTATTAAAACAATAAAATGGGGAAAAGTTTAGTGACAATTTGCATGAAATTTAAAATCAGCCATGACCAAAAAATTAAATTAACTTGACAAGTGTTGTTTGGGTTTTATTTAAACAAAACATAAAAAAAAAATTCTAAAGAAATTATTATTCTAGTTTTATGCAAATTTTTAAAATGTACAAAAATATTTGAAGAAATTTTTAAAACAAATTTTTATTTTATTTTTTTTATTTTTTTATTTTTAAAATTAAGACGACAATCAAATTGTGAGCGGACGAAGCAAAATGTGAGGAAATTTGTTATTTGAGTTTCGTGATTCGCACACACCCTTTTATTATTTTTGAACAACACTAAAACCAACCTGTGTTTAAACCCATCACATGCATTAAGCAACGGGCAGCAAACCAACCGCCCCAGTGCTTTAGAGGGAAGAAAAACTCCAGCCCAGTCCAACCTCTTTTTCCTCCCACTAATCAGTCGATTTCATATTTACTGACCGACCACACCGCTTCCTGCTTCACCTCGTGTCCTCCCTCTCCCGCTTCACCCTGCATTCGCTACGTGTAACAAATCTGCTGCCATGGCAACCGCTGAATGGTAGCATGGGGAAAAGAAACAACATTGACTTAGTACAACTAGGGCTGTCCATTGGGAAAAAGGAGTACAAAAGTGTGGAAAACACCCTCTTCGAGCGAATGGAGGTATCCTGCAACTCGGTAAAAGATTCATGGAGTTCATGTATAGGGGAAATTGATTTTGGTGTGTTGCACTTGTGCGCCTGGGTCGAATGCATAAATCAATTGTAATTAGCGAGAAAAACAAACCGAGGGAAGGAGCGTTGAATCAAATACTTGTGTGAATGTGAGGGGATGGGAATTTTTTTTTTTTTTTTTTTTTTTTTTTTTTTTTTTTTAAATTTTATTTTCTTCTTTTCTGATCAATGAGAAGAAAAAGGAGGATGAAATAAGAGGGAAAGAGAAGAGTAATCAATGAGACTGACAATCCATTAACATGTTAATTTGCACTTGAGCAAGTGTTTTTTTTTTTTTTAATGTCTGCATGTGGGCTTTGTCTTTGTGATGGGTGAAAGAAAGAAAGCGTGTTGAAAGATACCGTGTGTGAATTAAGGAAGGGTTAGTGTCAATTAATTTTTTTTTTTGAAGAAGGGAAATGTTTGTTGAGTGTCTCAATGAAGTTTTATTAAGTTTGTGTATTTGGGAGTGGATTTGTTTAATATTTGCTAGGAATTGACTAATTGTTTTGGAATTGGTTTTAATTGTTGAAAATTTTGTTTTATTATTGCAGTTTTTTTTTTAAAGTATGGGTTTTGAATGGAGAATTGTTTGCTGTTGTTGCTTTTGAAAGTTGTTGGAAATCCGAGGACATTGTAATCACAAAATACACACTTCTAACACGCGCATTGACAGATAATGGAAAATTCTTAATACATGGATTGTGAAGGAAAAAAGGTTTCAATTGGTAAGAAATAAGAGGATTTTCAAATACAATGGTTGAGTTAACAGGATATCTACAACTGAACTTTCTTTTTATTTTTTTTATTTTTTTGTTAACTTTGAAAAGATAGTTGGGATTAGTTGAATTTATCTGCTTTTAGTTGAGAAATCGTTTCTTAGTTCGTTTTCTTTGTTCTTACGAGTTGGATGTGCGTGCAATTAATGCCCAGATGATTTTCTCTGTATTTTTTATTTTTTTTTTATTTTAATTTTTAGGGGGAAAGGAGGAGAGAAAAAATTATAATTTAGGCAACATATTTTTTTTATTATAGTGTACTATTCATTTTGTTTACATATTTTTTTTTTTTATTATTATTATTTTCTTTTCATTGGATATCATTTCCAGACGTTTTTTAAACTGGAAATTGGATATAGGAGGGGAGATGAGTTGATGAAGCAAATCATAAAGATGGAGTTGTCATGGAAACCAGATGGTTGCACGTTGCTAGTGTATCATCTTTTTTTTATTTTTCGGATAATAATAATATATGAAAGAAGTTAGCCAGATTAAAGAATAATTTTAGCTTTTATTAATTGAGAATACCAAAATAATGTATTAAACCTTGACCGCAAATTATAAAAAAATAATAATAATAATATTTATTACTTCAATTTTGATTAAAATAATTGCTATTTAACGGTCGAAAGGCCTTTGGAGAAAAAGAATAGCGCCTATTTTATTTGCCATTTTAAAAACAAATATTCTATTACTCAAGAACGGAAGTTGGACTTCGCAGTTTCTAAAGATTTTAATTTAGAATGGTTAGATGATCGTCTCGTTTTCCGTGCTTTTTATCCAAATTTAAATGAGTAGCATCTGGCGACTAGTCTCTTCGAAATTGCCTGTTAAGATAGTGGAATTCGCTCTCTGCTCGTACCAGTTCTTGATGATTGAACTTGTGCCTAGTTAATTGAATAAAACTCGAGTTCAGTTTCTCCCGTTTCACGACAAATTGGACGTTTGGCATAAATAATGGGCCACGTTGACATTGTGACAAATTTGGCCAATGATCATCTCAATAAGCGGTAATAAGGATACAATTTAGTTGATTGAATGGACACATGGTATTGACATTGGTCTATCTCGCTCTCTTTCTCTCTCCCCTCGCTTTTTTTTCAACACGCATCTGATGGGACGTCCTCTTCACTCCCTCAATTCGCTTCCATTTTGGCTGTAATTTCGTTTGCAGAGGGGACTGCGACAGACAGTGGCAAAGTATTGGCAATCAATCATTGCGGAGTTCTCCAATAGGCAATGCCTGTGCGAATAAATTTCTGAGCGTCGCAGACGCATTTTTGTGGTCGTTGTAAAATGTGCGAGTTTGGTGCGGTGTGTACGTGTACATAATTCGATTTGAGTTGGAAACAAACAAATTTGATGGTGTTTGTAGCTTTTGCTGGGAGAGCAATTCAATTAAGAGCTGATCACAAAAGCAGACAACAGTTGGACGGTGTTGGTTCAACAGGACAAGTCAAGTCGCACGATAAGCGAGCAATAGTCGTGTTAAGCTTTACTCGGTAAACATGACATTGAACTAACATGTAAACAGTGATGGCCAAACTGCACCAGCAATTTTGCCCATCGAGCTTGTCATGAGTTGGCTTAATCCCCTGGGGTTTGATTAATGACGCGAGAGATAAAAGTGATGGCTGGCTTAAGACTTGACTTACGTACAAATGGAGGGGTGAACAAAGCTCGTCTAAATTGTCTCTGTTGATATTTATAATCTTTTATGTATTCTCGGTTTGTCTTGTTCGTTTGGCCATTTTATTTATCAATTCGGAAACTCAGCTCAAAACGGCATCAATACACCCTGAGCTGCAAAAATATGGGGCTCAAGCTGCAACAGTGCAATGGCGGGACCAAGTTGCAAAAATACCGAGGGCCCAAGCTGCAATAATACAGAGGACCCAAGCTGCAATAATACAGAGGACCCAAGCTGCTACAGCGGAGGGCCCAAGTTGCAAATATACAGAGGATCTACGCTGAAACAATACAGAGGGCCCAAGTTGCAAAAATACAGAGGGCCCGAGCTGAAACAACATACAGAGTTTTTTTCTATCTGCAACAATACAGAGGGCTCCCAAAGCTGCAACAATACAGAGGGCTCCCAAAGCTGCAACAATATAGAAGGCACCAAGTTGCAGCAATACAGAGGGCCCAAGTTGCAAGAATAAATACAAAGTGGGCCCAAGTTGCAACAATAAATACACAGTGGGTCCAAGTTGCAACAATTAATACACAGTGGGTCCAAGTTGCAACAATTAATACACAGTGGGTCTAAGTTGCAACAATTAATACACAGTGGGTCTAAGTTGCAACAATAAATACAGAGGGCCCAAGCTGCAACAATGGATATTCCGACACAATGGGATTTAATTTTACGGAACAATGGGAGTTTTTGCTCATCTTTTTAAATTTATTTTAGGCATTTAGCTGAGGTTTTTGATGTCATGTCAGGAATGCAGGTGTATAGTGCCTATTAATTTTTTTTGTGTGGTTATTTTTTTTAAATGTTTTTTTTTTTTTTAGTTGGTTTTTTTTAATTTTTTATATTGACTTCCAAGACAGGTGGCATTTTTGCAGAAAGTTTTGGGGGTGACGGTGTCGACTGCCAATCTCCTCCTGTTCGCATGTAAATTAACAAGGAAGCTGCTCTGCGTGACACGGGATCTAATTCATTATCTTTTTTTTTCTCCTTCATGCGATGCTGGGAGGAAGGAAAGGAGGAGGCAAAGACTGACTGCTTTGTGTCGAAACCCTGACGCATTACGGGTCTAATGCTCGTGAGATGTAATTAAGGGTTGGACGAATGAAAGAAAAGCGTGTGATGTGTGGGATTTGAACAAAGTCATCATTCTTTGTCGTTCAAGATCATCTTTACTGGTTCGGGTGGATTTAATTAATGCAAATAATAAATATTTATTTTATTTTTTAACGGTAACGTTTGTTTTGATAAAAATTCGCTATTTTCAATGACAAATTAGCAAATAATAACAGGAAAAAGACTAATTTTATGGCTAATTTGATGCTAGTTAGCGATTTACAGCAAAATGCAAAAAGATTACTGCTAAGCGAAATTTTAGCGGCGCTAATTTTGTTCGTTAGCGGGCCCAAGCAACGCTGGGTGCGGGAGTTTTTTCTCATTTCTTTGTAGTGCCTTTCTCAGCAAATCGCGTTAAGTTCTCGTTACTAAGGAGATAATGACGGTTATGGACAGGGGATGAAGGCGAGTCATAAAGAGGCTCGAGACACAATGGTCATTTCTCGAGTAGAGGAAATTTGAGAGGTTTCTCTCATCTTTCTTCCTCTTACATGCAACAGTAGTGCACTGTCGTAATCATTCGATGCTCATTTGGAAAGTTGCACAACTCTCATTAGTTGCGAGGCTGTTGATGTTCATCCCGGAGTGGAGAAATAAATATTGGGGTTTAGTATGACATTGCCTGCTTTTTTGTTGTGTAATCGGAGTCGATGGTTTTTGGAGAACGACGACGATGCGGGAGCGGAATTTGCTTTTGGGAATAAATGTAAAAGAAATTAATTAATGGTATAAATCTATGAGAAAAAATACATTTACATAGTGTTTTTTTTTTTTAATGGATGTTTACAAGGTGTTTAGTTTTTTTAAAAAATCGATTTAATAAAATTTATCTGTTTCAAAGTTAGGATAATGTTGCTTAATTTAATTTAATGATGGGCCTAAATAAAGTTGATGTTGACATTGCAGATAAAAGCCAAGATAAACTTTTAATGGATCAATATTTATTGAACGCGTTTTATTGTTATATCCGAAGATTTTTTTTTTTATTTTTTTTTTTTTACAACGTTTGATGATTAATGAATAAATTACGTTAAAGTCGTAAATTGAACTCACGTATAAATTTGATGTGGTAATTGATTAAAGTTGGAGAATGATTTTAATTTAGTTAAAAAGTTTTTTTTTTTTTTTTTTAATTTTTTTTTATTGTATTTTATTTTATTTTATTTGTCCAAAGTGCACAAATTGAGATTTATTGAGCAGAAACTTCTTATTTCATTTTAATGTGCAAATCGAGTTAAGATTTAACAGCGCGAAAGATTTATTCGAATAAAATCCAATGTTAATTGCGAAGAACAAACAGAAAATACGAAACATTGATGATTTAGGGATTACATTTATTTCCAATTGGTTGAAATGCGTTTTCCCAGCGTTCGAAGAGGGCTAATACGATCTTACTCTCGAAAACTGGATGATCTTTCAAGATTTGTCCCGTTATTGCAATGTGTTCTGTTCAATGAAGATGGATCTGTCTGGAAAAAATAGAAAAACGACTTAACGAGCGAATAATTCCTCTTTTTATTATTATTTTTTCTTCTGCTTTTTCTTTCGCCCTTCCTTCCCCAGTCCTCAAGAACCGAAACGTTAGGCACACATTTGGACTGAACCCCACAGAACCCTCGTGCCTGTCTTTATATGGGACATTAGTTCGGCCCGATATGACATTTCTCTTCTAGGTTCAAGTTCCATAAGAGAGGAGATTTTCCAAAATGCCTAACTTTTGCCCTCTCTTTTCTTTTTCTCTCCTGTATTCGTAATCTAGAATTTATTTTATTATTGCCTTCATTGCTACATCAGAGAAGAATCTGAGTCGTAAATTGGAAATCCCACAAGCCTTAGTGTATGAGGGAAAAGAAGTTTTGGCGCAATAAGTGGACGAGTTTGAGTTTTGGTAGATGTGAATCAGAAATGATGTTTTTGATTTGTTTGGTGGGCGGAATAGGAACATAATTCTTCTTTTTCTTTCTTCTGCTAGTGAAATTGAGCATCGGCTTTAATATATATATATATATCCAACTATGATTGTATTTTAAGTATTTAATCTCTAATTGAGTTAATAATTCTATACGATGGGTTTAATTTGGTTAAAACTCGGTTTATGAATCATGGTGATAGATAGGATTGGGAATTTATCGGCGGGTAATAAAAGCCGAAAAAGAAGTTTTATGTTAATGTATTGCAAACCGTTAAATTTTATTTGCATGTGGAAGATATGTTGATTGAATTTCTTGATGAAGTAACTAGATTTGCACTCGGTTTAACGTGGCAAGCCAAGTTTAAAAATAAAATGTTAACTTATTTAAGTCGGATTTTTTTTTTTTTTTTTTTTTTTGTTGTTTTTTTTTTTTCGTTGAATTTCGATCGGCTGTGAAAAGTTTAAAAATGGTGAAATTAAAATGAGGGGGTTTTCGGGGCTGGAATCGCAGTGGGTGAACTTTTTATGGTAAAAATGTTGGTTTCAACTTTTCTGTCTCGATATGTAAGCGCAATAAAATTTGCGCGGTGAGAATACGAGTATAAACTGAAAAGGCAAAAGTGTAGCCATCTGTAAACATTTAGCTTTCACGTTTGACCAAAAGCAAAGAATTCTTATGTTAGCTGAGGGATTTTTTTTTTCTTTTTTTTTCTATCTGCCTTCTTCATCTCTAACTTTCTGACTACATTTGAGTTTATCGTTGAGTGCGTCCTAAATCAAGCATTTTCTTCTTTGACGTGAAATGATCAATTTAAACTTATGACCACGTTCTTACCAACAGCTACTCCTGCTTTATTGTAAAATTATGACGGGAAAAAACGCACAATTTGTATGCAGTTGCATGGTTTCAGTCGTGTTTTTTTTCTAACTTTTACTGCAATGCCCGAGTTTGACTCGAGGGGGGAAAAAGAAAGATAAAAAAAAAAACAAAGGAAAACATTGTAGTGCCCAGCAGCTGAAAAAATGGATTGTGAATGCATAATTGAAACGATTTTTTCAAATCAATAAATCTTTTAGGCTAAATACACAGCTCTTCTCGGGCCAAATATTCAGGCAACTTGATTTTTCAGGTTGTCACGCTGCAAACGGAATGATTCCGCCTGTGTGGCTACCTGTGTCTATCAATGCGTGGAAATTAGGTATACCCAGCTCGACAAAATTACTAATTCATTAATTGATTAATCAAACAATTTTAATATTCAGTTTCAATGCCTTCTGGGTATTGTAAATGTAATTTTTCTGTCCACAAGCACTGCCGGAAAGAACAGAATTCCGCTTGCCCGAATGTTTCCACGCTGAACTTTGGTATTCCGTGCACGGAATCAGGCTACGTGTAGTTATTTGAATTTAAGAATTTATATTTTTATTTAAATAGAATAGAATAGAATAAATAAAATGGCAACTGGCGAGAAATTGAATTTGCTGGCTGCGTGCGTCTTTACGCTAAAGTTCCCCATGTGTTTTGGATGGTTTCGGAGGTTGTGACTCGGCCCTCCGTCTTCCCCCAAAAGATGACCACCATTACACTGCAGAGTTGCATTTTCTCTTCCATTACGAGATTGATCTGGGACGTAAGAGAAAGAGAGAGAAATAGTCCCTCTATAGCGCACATAAAGTTTGCGTTTCAGTCCACTTTGACCGGTTGATGTTTGTGAGTGTCAGTTTGCAGAGCTAAGGGTACACTTCGGGTGAAGATACAAAGAGGAAATGTACTGATGAAATGGGGTTTTTATTATGTATCTAAAGGTGGGCGAATTGAATGGCTCATTCATTGCTCCAATGTTTGCACTTGAATCAAATTTCAAAAGCAATTTTGCGACGAGTCAGTTGCATATGATTATATGAAAATGGATCTTGGAGGAGTGTGGAAGAAAAGTTTTTATCAGTTTCATTTCTGGCCTCCCATTTTCGACTCCCCTCCCCTCCCCTCCCCTCCCCTCCTCTCCCCCTCGCGTTCCAATCTTATAAATGTATTATTCAGTGCAATTTCTTCTTTCCATTGGCTCGTAGAATTATTAATCTGTGTGGATTTGAGTAATTTGTCCACAGAGAGGCCAACTGCAGTCTCTTATTTCGCAGAAATTAAGTTCTACGTATTCGGGAGAAAAGATTTCAAATCGAGTTACTGTATCTCGCAGATATGTATCAATATGGCGTTTTGTAAGTAAACGCTTGTTTTATGTCGGGTTTTCGAGGTGCCAAGATGTTTTTATGGAAAAGATAAAAGTCGAAGGGGATATTGGGTGGCTTGTGCGTGCAATTTAATTTGGAGGAAGCTGAAGGAACGGTAAAAGGACGCTGTCTCGAGTGGACAGGAGCTTTGACCGAGCCGCCTTTCGCCTCTTGTGCAGTTCGCGGGGTGTTTGTAGGGGCGGTGGTGTTGATAGAGAGTGAAGTTTGAACCGAGGTTGATTGGCTTTTGAGACGAACCTGCTCTCTTGTTGGAACTCAATTCCCAATGACGGCGAAAGTGAAAGAAAAGCAAGGACACGTATTGCCTCGAGTCCGACAATTTGGCGGCAAATGACTTGTTGACTTAATGTGTTGCTGCTTTGCTGTCTTTTGCCATTATTGATTTTTTTCTTCTTTTCTTTTCTTTTCTGTTTTTTTTTTTTTTTTTTTTTTAAATATAAATGTTTCTCGTTTGTTATTTTTGGTTGTTTGGGAAAATTGGTGGGTAATAGGGAAGCAATACAGTTGATAGTTGAGTGTAAAATAATGGGAGTGCATGCATTCAAATGTGATATATTATCTGCAACTCAATTAGGCCTGTAATGGTAATTGGTGATGGAAAATTAGACGGTATTATGAAATTAGCACGTACATCGCATGCAGCTGCTCCCATGCAGATGCCCCCCTGCAATATCAGTCTGTGGAATGGGGAACTAGTGTTTACCTGAAATTGCCTATATATCACTCACATTTCTATTATCAACTGTAATCGTTTTCGAATTTGGTTTTGTTCTTGGAAAAACGTGTTAAAGTGGTTAAGATTGCATTTAGTTCACTTCTTGCCACCAGTTGGTGCTGTTGTTTGGTGTTTTGACGTCATCATAATTTTGGCGCAATTCTAGTAATGGATGGTAAATGTTTCATCGGTGCTCGTTTTGATCAACAGTTACCAACAAAATGGGATTCTTCATTTGGTGCAAAGAAATTCGGCTTTTTTTTTTTTTAGTAGGAGTCGTCGAAATGCTTAAAGTGTACAAACGGATTGCAGGAGAATGCAATTCGCTTCGGAATTATGCAAAAGAAAAAAATGTTTCGACAAATGTTATATTTGCTTTCTAAGAGAAATAGAAAAGCGTTTTTGCATTTTGAGCCCAAAGCAAAACATAAAATTGACAAAAAGAAAAAAGAAGTAACATGCTCAAAACTTCAAATAAAGATACATCTCGTCACTTTTCAATGCTACAATAATAGACAAAATTTTACATCAACTTCAATACGTTGGAGAGTTGTATTAATATGCAAGTGGATAGTAAATATTGATAAATATGCGAGGAATTTTTTGTGCAATGTTACTTACTATTTGCATAAGGCAATGCAGGAGATTTTTGTAGAAGTTTGAGGCAATTGCAATAGTTTGAGGCAATTGAAAAATACACAGTGGCGTAGCAATGGTGGGGTGGAGGGGGTGGTACTTGACCTAGATTTTCTGCAAAATTTTGCAAAAATTTTGCAAAAGTTAGCAAAATTTTGTAGTCAAACGCAAAATTTTCCAAAAGTTTGCAAAAATTTTGCAAAAGTTAGCAAAATTTTGTAGTCAAACGCAAAATTTTCCAGAAAAACAAAAAAAGAACGCAAAATTTTGCAAAAATCTGCAAAATTTTGTTGATTTTTACAAAATTTTGTGGGTTTTTGCAAAAAAAGTTTTAGCTACGCCACTGAAAATACAAGAATTTGATGTAAAACACTCCAAAAACACAACAATTTGATGTAAAACATTCCAAAAATACAACAATTTGATGTAAAACACTCCAAAAATACAACAATGTAATGTATAAATCATTGAAAAATGCAACAATAACACGTAGTGACTGAAATTATATGAACTTGTAAAATCATTTGATTAATCCTTACTTGTTTTATTTATTTTTTTCTCTAGACATGGTGTTGAAGCTTTAATATCATTTGATCATTGTTTGGAGCTACCGCATTGAACACGAGCCAAGGTAGGAGCGAATTATCGAAAAATTGTGTAGCAGATATCGCAAAACTGCGAGCAAAACGTTAGATTAATAGGGCGTGGTAATTCCCTGCGGTTTGTCATTGCCACATGCGACTCTCTTGACTTTAAGGTGACACAGGCCACATGTCCCTCTGGCTCCTCTTGTTGTTGTTGGGGTGTTGTGGTGAGGTCAACCAACAGCTACGGTTTAATTGAGTTTTGGGGTTGCATTTATATTGTCTGGCAACAAACATTGTGCAAAGGCATAAAGGACGGCAGAAGGCAATTCACTTTTATAAAAGCTGTCATCTTAATGAAATTGCCAAAGCAGTTTTCATTAAGTGCAAAAAGAAAAGAAACGCTTCTGTGTCTGTGTGTGTGGTATGGAAATAATTTCGGTATGTCAGCCGGAAGATACTGGTTTTGGTGCTGCTGCCTGCGTGCATAAAATAGAAATAAATGAGCTTTATTTAAAGCACGGTAATCTTTTCTTTTATTACATTCAACGTGGTCAAAATGAAGAAAAAGTGCGTTTTATGCGTTTCATTTTACTTTTTAAATTTTTTTTAAATTTTTTTAAATTTTTTTTAAATTTAAAAAAAAAAATAATTTATATATTTTTTTAAGGTTTATATTAAGCATGCATAATGGTTTTGTCAAACTGCTCAAGTCGCTGTCAAAGCGAGGGAAACGATAATGGAATGTTGGCTATGCCAATGTGATGGCAGCTCGCGATTTGTCGATGGCACACATCGACGACATATTTGCCTCTGTGCTTGTCGCCGCGAACCTGTTGATGAGAAAGGAAATTCTCTTATCACATTCCGAGCAAGTTTCCCTCTCCTGCTTTAAGAACATTACTTCTTTTGATTGTGTCCACACACACACAGACAAAGCCCCGCAGTGCGGCCAGCACAAAAGAAAGCGGGGAATTGCACTAGCAGCTGATTAGTCCATTGTTTCCGCTCTGAAAAGATGCAAATCCCTTTTCCAGAGGCGCAAGAAAGAGGATTACTACCCGATGTATATTTTTTGTTTGAGGGGAGGCGACGCTCACACCCAATTTTTCTTTATTAGGTGCGCGGTAAAGCAAGATTGATCTGGGTAATGATAATGTGTTGCAAGCTGATAATGGTACACTTTCCCCTTTTGACTTTGGAGAGTGGCAGGGTAGAAAAAAAAACATGGCTTACTAGGTGGGCTATTTCTTTCATTAAAGCCGTACCTGGAATTGCTTTCCAAAACTCAGGAAGTAATTTGTCAGTGCTGGCTTCCCTGCCGAGATTGGAAGGGCGGGGGCGAGCGAACTTGTATTCAAAAATAGTGTGCTGGAAGTCTGAAAGAGAACGTATAAAAGGGTCATTATATATTTTGACACGAGGCGAACAGTCGAGTTGGAAACAGAAAAAGGTATAGGAAAAATTACTCTTTTACTCGTCGAGGCTGTTTGTTTCAGGGTGGAGCTTAAAATTGATTTTTTTTTCTTCCTTCCCCTCCCTTTGGGGGCGAGTGGGGGTGGGGGGTGGGGGGGAATTGTATTGAGTCATTTGGGTTGCATTTAATTGCGATGGAGAAGTAGATAAATGTAGGCGTGGTTTGTTGATATTTATACGTGAATCTAGGTTTCCCTCGTTTTGATATTAGACCTATTTAGATATTAAATATTAAAAGATTAAATGATTAAATGAGAGCATGGACGATAAGTGAAATGAGTAGTTAGTGTTTATTCAAAGCGCTTTTATTGCAGCCCTACTTATTCGAGGCGGTTGGAGTTGGGCAAGTTGTTTGCGATATAAATTTAATCAGAATATGTACACGTGGAGTTTTCGCCTCTAATATGCAATGACACGAATTTAATAGCTAAGGCATGCGAGGAATGTCCAAAAGTCGGCCTGCATTTGTAATCCTTTCCACTCAACCGAGGCAATCACTGCAATAAAACACTCACTTATGCTATTACGTTATTGCTTTTCCGCCTTTCTCATCGCGAGCAAATCTCGAAGATTTGATGCGCAGATTTGCAAGGTCGTTTATGTTAAAAACGTCTATATTAGATGCCAAATATTATTGCGTGTGTACGGAGGTGTCTGTATACTCCCTAACGGAAAAAACAAGAACTAGGGCTCGTTGTATCCGAATTATCTGGCACTCTGGTTGGACTCACAATCTTAGGGATCCGGGAAAAAATTGAGTTATTTCAGAATTGATTCGAAAAGTTTTGATTTTAATTAAATTTTGATAAGGAAAGTTTTTTACTTTTGCTGCCAGAGTGTGTTGCTTTCGGCATTTTTCGTAATGGTGACGAAAACCTTAGAAAAACGTACTTATTCAGCTTTAAATTAAAAAACAAAATGTTCAGAGTTGTAAACAATTAAATTCTGAACAAAACAGACCTGGTTTCGAAATTAATCGAAGGTTTTTGATAGCGAACTAAATGGATTTAGCGTGGACGCATGGAATCTGGCATCCATTTTTCTTCTAGTCATCCACCGGTGGCGCTAGTTTGAAATTTGTCACGTGACTAGTAAGGGGCGTGTTTTAGAGTTGTGACGCGTTGCCATTTTGTTCTGGGTTGTAGAAAACTAGAACGAGTGTGAACGCAAGAGTTTCTAAAACTTGGGTACCTATGTAGATAGCAGTTACAAAAGTAACATAAAACAAAAGTAACAAATTTTGAACATAGGGTTTACGATTTTAGTGTATTATTTCCAAAGCGGGGTAATACGGTAATCGAAGAATCGTACACCAACCGAGTAATGAACGCCATTTTTTATTGTACGCCGGTATCTATTAGTGTTAATACGCGAGGGAAATTTAGGTTCTGTCAGCAATAGAGCGCGGGTGTTTTATCAGCGCTTTTACAGTACGTTATTGCTGTTTTAAAAATAAGTCTGGGTTTCGGATTCTTTCTTTCTTTCTTTCTTTTCTTTTCTTTTTTTGAGAAATTGGAACGACCTAATTAATAAACCTTGCGAGTAATGAATGTGGCAGAGAGCAGACCCCAAGCAGGGGATGAAGAAGGGCAAATGGTATGAAATGCACGAGTGGAAAAGGAAAAAAAAAAAAAAAAAAAAAAACATCAGTTGGTAGTCCCCAGCTGCAACTTTACAGTGCTTGGTTTGGCACGAGAATCTCTGGTTTCCACTCCCGTCCATCATCGTTGAAATGGGGTCTGATGACTGAAGTTTTGCATGGTCCGCTTGATTTTCACCCTGGAGATTTTTCACGGGAAACTGCGGTCAGCAAAGTTGAGGCAATTGGCGCTTCTGATTTGTGTGCAGATGCCTCAAAAATGCGCTCTATGTCAATGGACCCTATGCATTATTAAATTCTCTTTTGGCGGTCGGGGGCTGGAATGTAACGAACGAATGGGATTAAGTTAGCTCGGATTTTTCAATACCTTTTTATACATGAGAAAAGCTCGTTAAATACATTTATCTTTGATTTAAATGACGGCTACGACGCTTACGCGGAGGAAGTTACAAATCAAAGTGGTAACAAGGTGGCACTGATGTTCCACCATTGGGAGGAAAAAAAAAGACACTTTTTTGTGTGTGATGAATTTCAAGGTCCATTTAATCTGTTGATGATATTTGCATCTTAGTTGGAACGCTTTGTGACACTGAGCATGACTAAACTTTTAGCCTTTTTTCTAATCTTGGTTGCGATCGTTTTGCTGATTGCTCGTCCATTTAGAAAGAGAAAAGATTCGCTTTGTAATTGGTTAAAGTTGATGGGAAATTTATTTGAAATAAAAATTGGCGAGTTTGTTTTGAGATAGTTTGTTGGGGGTCGTGAGACGGAAGCGGATGAATAATTTGATTTAATTGTCTATCGAAACCATATGGTGAGGCTTGTTATACGGGGAATTCCACCATTTACCATCCACGCAATCAGATGGTGGCGAGTGAGTGGGGAATTAGCTGGGAAAGAGCGACAACAGATGTCGTTTTGAAGGTTTGTTATTTTTTAAGGGATAAAGGGAGTTAAAAGTTGTTTAGGAGGAAGATGCGTGGTGAATTAATGTGTCCGTTTTAAATTGTTTTTTAATTCTGTGTGCGCTTTGATTAATGTAAACTCCAAGGAGGGTTTGTTTGTGGTTTAAAGTGGTGGGGACCGGACTGTCTTGACTTTGATTAATCCCGTTTGTGCAATTAATCTAAGAGACTAGCATTTTTATGCGCAACATCTAAACTAACTTTGAAATTTAGCTTAATTAGGAGCTTTGAAAATACTCTTTTTGTTCTTGCAAATTGCACAAAATGGAGCGTTTGATTTTATGGGCGATTGAACTGCTACTGGTTTGGTGCTGGGAACAGAACAGGACGAATAAATCGATAGACCAGACTAGATTTTAACAACAGATAGGATGAAACGTTAATTAAAGAAATTTTTCAAACTTATCAATGAGAGATTAAGCTCTTGACATGATCTCTGAAATATTAAAATTCTCATTAGAAATCATTACCTGAAGAAGGGAAAAGAACGAGATGTTTAATGGAGTCCTACAATTAAAAAATCATTACAGCGTCCAATTTATATCTAATTATTCTTGGGGAAGTCTCTCCATACATGAATTTACGAATAGTTTGCCATGGCGACTCAATTATGTACAAATATTGAATGAATATTCAAATAAACAAACAAATTATCACTATATTATTATTATTATTATTATATTTATAAGTAAGATTAATTTAATTGTAGGTGTTGTAGAATTACAGGAGTATAATGATAATAATTATAATTGATGTCCACTAGAGTTTGGTTGTGTTGTTAGCATTTCTAACACCTGAGACGAGGGCGCAGCACAGGAGCCGATGCGAGTGTAATCACAGACGGGCTCAGACGTGGCTCTGCATGAAAATTACCTATTACTTGTTTAAGCAGCGAGTTGCCATTCGAGGCACAGCGGGACGAATGTAAAAGTAGGCTAAAATCCCTTCGCTATTGTCCTCTCTTTCTTGTCATTGCAATGGTGATCCTTGCACACTGGAGCTTTGCCCGTCAATTGGTCCGAAGTTTGGGCAAAAGGGGTTATTGATGGATGTTTCATTGAAATGGTGCTATCCCACTCTTTCTTCTGTCTGTCAGCTCTTAACACTGCATGGTTTCTCTTGGAAATGCATAGTGGATGACACTATGCATTTGCCGATGCCGCGTGTTATTGGCAAGCGAACGAAAGGGGAATTGAAGCGAGTCAATTCAAAAAATAAAAATTGAAAATAAAAATTATACAAAAAAAAAAATATGTATATATATAAATAAAAAAAAAAAAAACAGAAATCTTGAAACGATAAAGCGTGTTTTATACTATTAATAATTTTATAGCTTGGTAATTGCGAAAATTAAGGTCGTAAAGCATGGGATGTATAGAGATATGTGGAAAATAATTGGGAACATAAATGATCTGGGGTTTTGATAAGGGTAAAAAAGAATTATAAATAATAGCTTTTATTGGGGAAATGTTTGTTTTATTTTCATAGACTTCATAGAGCGGAGGAATGCGCAACAACGAGGCTTTTAATATCTTTTAAGCCTCTTTACACAGACTTTCGGCTCGCAGAGGCAAAGGAAGAAAAGTATTTTTTTGTTTGTGCGCATCATGCGAGGATTGTCTTCGCTTTAGCTGTATATCATGTCTTTTGTGTTTAGTGCTTTTCTGCGTTAGAAGGGTTAAAGTTTTCAGCAAAGAGATTTGCAAAGAAGCTTATCACGCTTGTGTGCACATAGTGGAAGGGGGAGAGGTGATTTGTGGACATTCGCAGCCCTGATGCAGTTTTCAGGTAGCAACAGAGATCGGTGATGGTGATTGGGAGATGACACTTGAGGTCAACGAGAATGGCGAACTGTCAAGTGAAAACATTTCGAGGGTTTGTTGATTTAAAAAAAGAAAAAAAAAATACAAACAAATAATCTAAAAAAAATAGAAAAGTTTTAGAAATGTGAATTTTTTTCAATTATTGACTGAACCTTTAAAGATTAAATAGTTACACATCGAGTATATTTTTGGATTTTCAACAGCAAAACTTTAAAATTAAAAATTCACGAACCTTCCGTGAAGTTTGATGATAATTCCATCAAATGACATAATTAAAGGAACTAATTAAAGTTTATGCGGTCAATGTTTGTCGGATAGGTAAAAAAAATTGAATTTATTTATCTGGTAGTAAACATGAAATTTGCGCATTAATTACCCATAATGCAGTTTGCTTATTAGGAAAAACAAAATGGCTGTTGTTCTTAAACCTGGGTTATGTAATAAATAGCATTTGTTTGCTACTTATAATTTTAATTTTGCGTGGTTGCATCAGCTTTTGAATTTCTAAAGAAACGCGAAAGTGATTTGTCCAGTGGGATTTGAGTTGGGCATTGAGCAAGTACAAGTTGTTGCGGATTATTGGCACGAGCCGCAGAACAGGCCACCAGGAGGCTCGCATTCAAATTTGACCGAGCACAAACGTATTGTCAGCCTAATTACCCTCATGTTATCACCTCGTGACTGGAATATGAAACAGTCGAGCCTTTACTATTCTTCGGCGATCTGGTCGGCGCACGATTAGTGGTCTCGTGACATGTGTCTGGCCTTTTCGGACGTGGTGCGCTGAATTCTCCATGTGTCGAATGGAAATTGAGAAAGGGAGAGACACTTCATCAGACGTTGATAAGTGGCGCCCATTACACGAGTGATTTAACCTACACGCGTTTATATCGCTGCATGGGATTTCTGATTTCCATTCCCCACTTGTCCGGCGCGCAAATGGTCGTGACTGAAAATCCGAATTAAGGTGTTGTTATTGGAAATTGAAGAACGGCGACGAAGGAAAGAGAAAGTTTAATAAAATGGGTGGAAAGAGTGGCGGGGAGTGGCGAGGGCGAGTGATAATTGAAAATGAAACGTGTCGTTGCTCTTGTTTTGTAGCGCTTGTCATTTGATACGACAGTACCTTGAGGAAAGAAGGAAGGGCGAGTGACCAGAAGACAGCTTTTGTCCGACGCCAGCTGGGTGAAATGAAAAATATTTTAAATAAGAGCAAAAGTGTAATCCGTTAGAGAAGGGAGGGGAATATGAGTGTCAGTTTTCACGACGCGTCCTTAATTTGATAGTGGTGTTTCATCCGAATATGAGAAAATAAGAAGAAAAAAAGAAAAAATTTAATCTTTTTTCGTGCGTCTTGCTTGGAATTTTTGATTTATGAGATTTTTTATTTTTTTTATTTTTTTATTTTTTTTATTTTTTTAAATGAATGAGTGATAGAGTACGGCGTGTTGGCCTTAATGGTATCATTTGCATCAATTTCTAGTCGGCTGATAAGACTTTAAAGCGGACCAATAACAATTCATTCGCTGTTGGGTCTGATTGTGCGCTAAGCTTACTTGGAAGCTTAATTGGAGGATAAGGTAAAGTTTGTGGTGAGTTCGAATTTCAATTGGCTTGTTGGGGAATGAAATTGCGCTCTTGGCTCTTTTCTATTACAAAATGGGTGTCAGATTTTTCGATTCGATATCGAAAGTTTGCAATTTGGCGGTCTCTCAATTCGAGCTCCAGTTCTCCAGAGTTTACAATTTTTCCGCCACGAAATATCTCGAGTGATTAGAGCCCTTAACGGGGCATTGTAAAAATGTGTTTTAATTTAAAGTGTATTGTGGAATTTGTAACGGGAGTTAATCTTTAGTATTGTGGAATTAATTTTTGTGATGTTTTAAATGTTCGTCAGGGGGCATTCTTGGATTTAGGATTTGAACGAGGGGGTAGCCAATCGAATAAATCGCGTACGAGATTTTGAAATCTTGTTGAAATCTTGATGATTCCAGGATTTCAGAAAGATTTCTCAGGATTTTAGGAAGATTTCTTAGGATTTTTAGAGGATTTCTTGGGATTTTTGGAGGATTTCTCAGGATTTTAGGCGGATTTCTTAAAGATTTTGATCGATTTTATGGATTTTTAGGATTTTCAAGATTTCTAGGATTTCTGGGATTTTTTGGATTTCTTGGGTTTTTGAGATTTGCTAAAGATTTGAGGGATTTGCTTTGGATTTGAAGATTTCATGGATTTGCTGTGGATGTGAAGATTTCAGGTGGATTTCTTTATAGATTTTGCCTGATTTTGCTACAAATTTTACACCAATATAGAAGATTTCATGGATTTCTAGGATTTCTAGAGGATTTCTAGGATTTCCAGAGGATTTCCAGAGGATTTCTAGGATTTCCAGAGGATTTCCAGGATTTCTTGGATTTCTAGGGTTTTTAAATCCAAAATCTTAGCCTGTACGAGATTTTCAGCATTGGCTAATCTTTCGGATTTGAAGCCCTTCAAAATTTGAATAAATACTATCACTTTCAAATTTCTAAGAAAATTTGATAAGAAAATTTGTTTTCTTTGTATTTAATGTTTATAAATGAAGTTTAACGAAATTATATAATTTTCCGACAACTTTTTTTTTTTTAAATTTATTTTGGGGCTCTGCTAATAACTTTTTTGCTCCGGCTGGCCCTGGCTCTTAATTCGGCTCTGTTGGAGCCGTGAGCTTTAAATCGTGGTGCAAGCATACACATGTATCGCACTGATGAATCTGCACACTCCTTTCGTCAAGGTGCAGAAAAGGAAAAGTGTTGTTTAAATGCAAAACGGTGTCATTATATTATGACAGCTGGGTTGGCGATTAGTAAAGCGTGAAGATAAGGTTCCTTTTGCAGTCGTTTGCGCGTTTAGTTGCGTCAAAAGTCGATTCGTTATCAACGAGCTGTAGTGGAATTTGCTGGTAATGATCGTAGTCGTAACAAGACACAAGTGCACGAGGTGACCATCATCGTATTTAAAAGTTGTTGAATACAGAGTGAAACGAGGCGGTATCAGTTTGCTCATGGCTAGCCAAGTTTTCACTAGGAAAGCTCAGCTCAGCTATGCGGTGTGTGTGTCCTCTAAAGATAAATGTGTCCGGAGTTAGTGGAGTCATTTGACGCCTTGCAACATGCTTAATTTACACTCTCGGCATCATCACTTTGAATGATCGTTTCTCTTTGTGAACTAATGCCATTAACGGTATTCAACAGTACATGTTGTGTAATTAATTCCCTCTTTAAGTTCGCATCTTGCTTCTACACAGGTGTGTTGTTCATGATAAACAGGTTGCGGAAATGGGTTAAAGCAACAAATTTTTTTTTTTTTTTTTTAAATTGATAAATAAATTTTTTTTTTTTTTAAATATATATTTTTTTAATCTCATCGCATCTTATCTCCATCTGGCGAAGCATTTTTCTCGCATCAAAGGTTGAGGTGGGCAGCAATTCGAGGCAATTAAGTGCAGTGGTTGCCTGTTGTGGATGTTGGCAGAATTTGTAGCAAGAGATGGAGAAATGTCGCGAGCATCTTTCTTTATCACTTTATGGCATTCATAAATCTGCGAAAATGGGCAAACGACAGAAAGCCATCCGTAAATTTCAGCTTAATGCTGTCATTTTTGCAGCTAAAACCCTCGGCAGTTTATTTTTATTTATTTATTTATTTATATATTTATTTATTTATTTCTTTATTTATTTATTTATTTATTTATTTATTTTTCTTTCCCGTCGCGTCTTATGCACTGTTGCATGAATGTAGTTCGCGCAGTGTATTTCTTGTGTATTTTGTTTGGCGATGAATCATCGGGAATTAAATATCGAAGTTTGTGCTCTGATTGCACGTAAAAGTGAGGGCGGGGGTGAAGAAACGACAGTCGAGGTAAAATTCTTGCACTCGGAGTTTTTATCAGTTTGACGATCGTGACAAATGTTTCCTGCATTGCAGGTCTTGACCTTACGTGCTGCGGTCAAGGAAGTGTATTTACTCGGTTTTAGTCGGTGCTCCGCCAGTGCCAGTGTTGCTTTACTGCTAATGTGCTCGTCTGCCACTAGGGATTGATGTGTCTTTGCGAAAAATCAGAAAAACTTAGTGCTGGATCAGTGAAAACGGGGGGAAAAAGTCGAGGCTTTTCGCAGCCATGAATATTTAATGCGAATTGTCAAAGTGATTGAGAGGTTAGTTTTGCGCAGCAAACTCTCGATTTAATGAATTATAAACAAGCGTTTGCGACTTTCGATGTCGAAAGCAACCTGGATTCAATTTCCTTGCCAAATTGCACGTTTTTTTGGTCGAAAAGTTTATTTTTCGATTTTTTAATGCGGTTTTAATTTAACTGGCATCGTTTTCCCTCTCGTTTCCACGTTGGCGACGCCGTGCACCAAGCAGTTGTTGCTCAACTTTTAATTACAAGTGAAAAACAGGAAACGCTAATCAGGTGGGGGAGCACGGGGGAGAGAAAAGCTAAATTGCACGTGAGCAGAAGGACCTACTTGGCTTCTCAAGTCTCAAATGAAAAATTAACGTTCCCTCATGAGTTGAAAAACAATCGCTCGACTTTGTCTGTATGACAAGTATTGCGCTTATTTATGGTATGAAATTTTTTTTTTTTTTTATATATTTTTTTAGAAATTTAATTTCATTTGCTTTGAGTTATTGGGAATACAAAATATGCATCGTAATGATATTGCTGCTCTTCATATGAAGGAAATAAATTAAACCGTGGATTATGTTTGCACGAGTGTTTTATTGCAATTACGTGCAAAAAATTATTATTTTTATACTTAATTTTTTTTTTTTTTTAACTTTTTGAGGGGAAAACTGAATTAAATATGATGTGTTCGTTTTTAATTTGATAAAATGCAATTTGAAGCTTAATCTTCTTGGTTAGTGAAGTAATTTTTTTATTTTCTTGCTAATTGAAGTAGTTGGTGCAGCAGTCATGCTAAAGTCAAAGCTGATGAAGAATTTAAAACTTGTTCTAAAAATCCTAAAATCCAAAAAAAAAAAAAAAAAAAAAAAAAAAAACACTTTCCTCATGAATTAATTTACTGCTTTATTTATTTATTTTTTTTTTTCTTTTGGAAACTTGGAAATTATGTTAGTTTAGACTATTTGCTCATTTCCCCCGCTTGAATTTTTTTCTCTTTATTTATACATATGCACTTCTTTTATTTTTATAATTTGTTGATTGCAATTAGTCGGTTTGTTTGTTGTTTCCTCTCTCGTTCGCCTCCTCATTGGCCGAAACGAAAAGCATTAAAGAACAAGCATCGATATAAAATGTCGGTTTAAAATGTTTTTTATCTCGTGAGGGATTTTTAGGTGAGTGGAAATTTTTTTTTTTTTTTTTTTTTTTTTTTTTTTTTTTTATTTTATTGTAACAAAGTTTGCAGGAATGGCATTTCTAGTTGAGCAGATCAAGTCGATCCTCTCGTGCCTTTAACCTCCCCTCTTTGGCACTTTTTCTTTTTGCTTACTTACATACTCTTTCTTTCTGTTTTCCCATGTTGTTTGGAACATAGGCAATTTTATTTCTCGAAGCGACGACTGATGACAAAAGCGGGAGTGAGAGTGCGTAATGGATCAACACCAGCTGTTCTAACTTCTTTCGCACATTCCTTCTGGCACGAGATTATTCCTTAGGAAACCGGGGCAGAAGAACCCCGGAGCCCCATCACTGGAAACAGCTGCTCGCGAGTGATGAAAAGCAAAGAGAAGACATTAACCGAGTCCTTTTTCACTTTGCCCGTCCGCCCCACCCGTTTTCTGCAAGTCATTGTCAACTCAATACAAATAAGCCAATGGAGAAAGCATCAACACACATTGACTCGCAACTTTGGAGAATTAGTGCCATCTAAGGCGTATGCAAACGCACTCGTGCGAGAATTCAATGTGTGCAATGCAGGAAAGGTCTTATGTTGTAATGCATCAAACGATGAGTGCAGCAAAGCAAAGGAGAAGCTAAAGGCTAATCTCGAGTTTAAAGTGTTGGTATTTTTAAAAAATAAAAAAATAAAAAATAAATTTTTTTTAAACTTTCTATCAATTTAATTAGCTTTAACAAAGTTTCGTGGCTATCTTGGTCGTAGTTGCTGGTCCATGCTGGCAAATTTGAAAAATGAGATTTAATAGCTTGGGATTATGGCCTTGGTGATGAATATACGGTGAAAGACCTTCATTATGGTAATGGCTCGTGTGGGTGGATGAATGGGAGTGTGGGTGGTGAGTGGACGCAAATGGCCTTTTTCAGTCGGGGCTAGTTTAAAGTCGTAAAACGTTTTAATATGAGTTAGGAGGGTGGAAATCAATTAGGATTAGTTTATTTTTATTTCTTTTTTATTTTTATTTTTTTTTTTGTTAATTTTATTTAGGTAAAAGATTGGTGTTGTAAAGTGAAGTTATTGGAGATTGGTTTTTTAATTATTGATAAAGGGGGTAAGGGATCTGTAGTTTTACTTGTTTTTAGTGTTAATTTTGCTGCTTTTAGTAGTGATATTGTTGTTTAAGTAGATTTTGTTCGTTTTTAAGTTGGTTTTGATGGTTTTTAAGAAGATATTGTTTGTTTTTCGGAAGATTTGTTGTTTTTAAGTTGGTTTTGATGGGTTATGTTGGGTTTTAAGTAGGTTTTGTTGGGTTTTAAGTAGATTTTGTTTGTTTTAGGTAGATTTTGTTTGTTTTAGGTAGATTTTGTTTGTTTTAGGTAGATTTTGTTTGTTTTAGGTAGATTTTTTTGTTTTTAAGTTGCTTTTTATGGTTTTTAGGTAGATTTTGTTTCTATTAAGTCGATTTTGTTGCTATTAAGTCGATTTTGTTGCTATTAAGTCGATTTTGTTGCTATTAAGTCGATTTTGTTTTTATTAAGTCGATTTTGTTTGTTTTAGGTAGATTTTGTTTGTTTTAGGTAGATTTTGTTTGTTTTAGGTAGATTTTGTTTGTTTTAGGTAGATTTTTTTGTTTTTAATTTGCTTTTTATAATTTTTAAGTTGCTTTTTATAATTTTTAGGTAGATTTTGTTTCTATTAAGTCGATTTTGTTGCTATTAAGTAGATTTTGTTGCTATTAAGTAGATTTTGTTACTTTTACGTAGATTTTGTTACTTTTAAGTAGATTTTGTTACTTTTAAGTAGATTTTGTTACTTTTAAGTAGATTTTGTTTGTTTTTAAGTTGGTTCTGTTTGTTTTTAAGTTGGTTCTGTTTGTTTTTAAGTTGGTTTTGATGATTTTTAAGTCGATTTTGTTGTTTTTAAGTGGGATCTGTTGTATTTAAGTAGATTTTGCTGTTTTAAAATCGTTTATCTTGTTTTTCATGTATGTTTTGATGTTTGAGATTCGTATTTTTTTTCTTTTTCAAGTTGTTTCTCAATTAGATTTTGTTGTTTCTACATCGGGTTTTGCTTTTTTTTTAAATTTTTAGACATTTTTTTTGGGATTAAAAATATTTGCGTTTAGGGAAATTTAAGCACGTTAAAAGTATTGATTTATGTAGCAAACCCGTAGCATTTGAATGGAAAAAGAATGTCTGCAAATGATGAAGATGAAGCTATTCATTTTTTCATATTGGCAAAATGTGCTGCATCGGTTTATTGGCAAACGTTCAATGAAATACGTTGCCATTTTTTTTCTCCCATTCCCTCCAATCCAGGTGTGTAGATGTTATAGAAATGAGGCCTTTGAACATGTGTCCTCAAAGAGCTATAACTCTTTTGAATCGAGATAAGGTGGCAAAATGCCAATTGGAATACAGATTTCATAGCACGAATCAAGTGGAATTTGGAACACTTTCAGTCAAAGTATTTGCTCTTAAAAACATTTACAATTTCTTCAACCAATAAAACTGATAAAAAAAAGTACAAATTGACGACAATTATTGTAAAATTGATTTAATTTTTTTTTTTTTTTTTTTTTTTTTTTTTTTTTTTTTTTTTTTTTAAATTTGTGATTGGGGAATATTTGTTCTCTACTTTTTAATCGCACGTTAACTGTGCAAATGCGTGTGCTGCAGTGTAATGAACTGCCAGAGAATGAAGTGCAAATTGTACATACTAATCTACACAGTGAAACCGGTATTGACGAGTAGGTGTGGTCGCTTTATGAAATTCATGTAATCTTTGTCATAGAGGCATTAAAAAGGTGGAAAATTAGAAGGTTGGACAAGAAGAATATCAAATTTAATGAACCGCTTGTGTTAATTACAAATTTCGTATATATTTATATATATTTTTTTATATATTTATTGATAACGCATATTTTTTTATTTGTAAAAGTTAGGACAATGAAAGAGGACGTTATGGCAATTTCGCATCATTTTTTGAATTTTTTCCAAGTCACGTTCATTACTCTCAATTAAGAATCCAATTGTGCTACAGGCTTTTACATTTCTTTTTACCATAATACAGTGTTGCTCATTAAGGATGCTAATGATGTCGTGGACTTGTTCATTTTTGGTCGTTTGCTGCGCGAAGAGAAGAGAAATCACGTATGAAAATGGACAGTGTGTTAATTGATTGACCTTTTATTGGATTTTTGCTTATTGTTGTTGCAACACGAATGAATGAATGAAAATCATTTATTCTTACTGTATCAGTAGCGATCATTTTTTATTATTCCTCTTCATGTTTAAAATTTAAAATTCAAATTCCGACGTTCAAAAATGAATTTTAGTTAGTTGATTAATTCAGTGCGAGAAACGGAGGTATTTAGAATCTGTTTTCTACATCCCACACGGAATTTTGCATTTTAATTTAAGCTTTACCACATCATTTAAAGCACTTAGGGTGATTGGGCGAACTAAAACAGCGAGCAAATTGACGATTCAACGATATTGTGTTCAATGCGATGTGTTTTTCAAAGTTGGAAGTTAGTTAGTTTGTTGTTTGCCATCTGTTGCCGTTGAAATGCACATTTTTTGATGCAGAGTCAAGACGGCAGGCCAGCATGTTTAGTTGATGCATGGCTTTCATCAAAAGGGGCAGAGAGTTCAATTAAACAAATGAACTCGCATCTGCTCTTCGCCTTTGAAGCTTCATCAAAGTTGACTGCGAGTGCTTTGCTTTCCCTGGTGGCAACATCACGTCTTAACTGCAGGCGAATTATGTCAAAAGTGATTTGCGAAAGAAGTGAGAAGGAGAGGAAAGCCGAAATGCTAGTTTGCTGACTTAGTCAAACGCCGCCGATGATTAATATTTTTTTTTCCGCGCCAGTTGTCTCGTTCCATTGTTTTCGTATTTAAAAACAAATGTGATTGATATTGTGCGGAGGAAAAATAGAAACATCTCAGGCGGACAGACATGAAATGAAGTTTTGTGTAGAATTAGATTGGCAACCAATTTGGAACGGGGAGGAGAGAAAGAAGGGAAGGAAAAGGGCGGAATAGAACAAGGGGAATCGTGCAAAAAGTAGTTGCCACTTCCTTGTTGTCTAGAACCGATAAATCAATGACTCGTCCTCTTTTCATTTTATTCCCATGTTGGGGAAAGTGGAAAAGGGGGGAGAAATTAGGATCTTGACGGTGGGTTGTCAAATACTTGGGATTAGTGACTGCAGTTAAGTGTTGGAAAATCTTTAATATCATTAGAATGGCTTTAATTGCAGTATCATTAGCACGCGGAATTTAAATGATGTATTTTCATTTGATAGCGTTTTTCGTTTAATTAATAAGTGTCCAAGTGCAGAGCGGGAGTATTTAAGAATTAATTGATCCATCAACAGGGATTCTTACAACCTGTTGTGGTGTGTTGCAAAATTGTATACACAAATACGGAACGTTGCAATACAAAATACTAAACGCTTAAAAATTTCAAACTCGATTTTCTGAATGTAGTTTTGTTAATTTGGTATTAAATTAACCATGACTGCACTTGCGAAAAGACGTAATACGGCAAAATGCGTTTGAAAGGGCAGAAATACACTTGAAAATGGCAGAAATACACTTGAAAATGGCAGAAATACACTTGAAAATGGCAGAAGTGCACCTGGAAAGGGCAAAAATATACATAAAAAGGGGAAAAATACACCTGAAAAGGGGAAAAATACATCTGAAAAATAAAAAAATACACGTGGGCAAAATACACAGAAAAGGACAAAACACACTAGTAAAAGGCAATAATACACCAGTAAAAAGCAAATATACACTAGTAAAAGGCAAAAATACACTAGTAAAAAGCAAACATTTACGTGAAAAGGGCAGAAATACACATGAAAAGTGCAAAATACACATGAAAAGTGCAAAATACACTTGAAAGGGGCAGAAATACACTTGAAAATGGCAGTAATACGCGTGATAACGGCAGAAATACACGTGATAACGGCAGAAATACACGTGATAACGGCAGAAATACACGTGATAACGGCAGAAATACACGTGATAAGGGCAGAAATACACGTGATAAGGGCAGAAAAACACGTAAAACTGGCAGAATTGTACCTGAAAATGACAAAATACACTTGAAAATGGCAGTAATACACGTGAAAAGGGCAGAAATTTACTTGAAAAGGGCAAAATTACATCTTGCAATCGTTAATAAACAACCCAGTTTTATTTTGTGGCATAATGAATCAAAAGTTTAAAGGAGGACACCACGGATGCATTTAGTTAAATTGTAAGAAGAATGGATTAAACATTCCGTTCGTAGTGACATGTAATATTTCTTAGAATAATGATTTATTACGAAACCAAGATTAAGGAAAATGAGCGGGAATTATTTTTACTCTTTTTCTCCACTAAGTATGACAGTGAATACGTTCAGCTGCAGTTGTAAT
>JAQFXT010000613.1:0-30404 GCA_034683725.1 Strigamia crassipes
TACGTTTTTTGTGTAAAAACTACGTTTTTTGTGTAAAAACTACGTTTTTTGTGTAAAAACTACGTTTTTTGTGTAAAGACTACGTTTTTTGTGTAAAAGCTACGTTTTTTGTGTAAAAACTACGTGTTTTGTGTAAAAACTAAATAAACAGAATAAATGATCGTTTCTGAATGAACGTGCCTGCTAATTAACATTAATGAATCAGGCATCCATTTTTTTTAAAAAAAACTGCCGATAACTTTTTTTAGCACTAGCAATATTACTTTTGACAACATCCGGAGTCTGTTCAAGATTACGAAAAGTTATCAGAATAAATTTTAACTCGAGACAGCCAAAGCTGTTCCAAGACTTCCCATACGTCTTGAACCAACAAGGGATATTATCTCAAGATTATATCATTGGTACCAAGAAGTACGACAATCGCACGAATCTTTCTTACAAAGATTCAGAATCTCGCGCGATACGCACGATTTCTGAATCCCAAAAATATGAAATAAGATTCTGAATCTTGTTGTACCCCCAATAGACCAAATTACTGTTGTTGTTTTCATCCGGGTCTTTTCGCGCATGCACAGACCGTGGTAGGCAACAAACACGTTGCGCTAACGTATTTTGAATGCAGTTTTTGATTCGATAAACAGATACCGGTAAATAAATTTTGTGACACCCAAAAGCAGCACTTCTAGCATGCATTGTAATACGCCGTTTACTTGTTGCCTACCACGTAGTCCACAAAATTGCCACCAAAGTGCGCAAAACGATTCTGTAATTTCATCTATTGGTACGCTATTTAAACTAAAAAATAGACCAAAAAACTGAACTTTGTACCGCTTAATTCACACTTACTTTTAGTTTAAATATTGTCTCGCTTATTCAATGGTTTTCTGACTGGATTGCACTAAGTGCATGCACATCATAACTGATTTTATATACACCTGTAATAAAAAAAATAGGTTATTAACTTCTATATTTATCAAAAAAAAAAAAAAAAAAAAAAAAAAACTTGATTTTCCACCGTTACAATTCAAGGGCAGCCCTGATCTTGTGTTTTTGCCGCGCCGAATGGGTTATAAAGCCAATGTGGCATTTTTACATCATCCTGTCCATGCCATCTGCCTACTAAAGCAACTAAGACACATTTCAGAGCACTGAATATCATCATTTTCATAAACTATGACATTTATGTAAAGCGAGTTTTCAACCGAATGACCGTATACCATATACTGTGAAAATTAACTGACAATGCAGTTTGCTAAATAGCTTGACATTATTTAATCTCAAGGATAGAGAGAGAGTCATACTTGCTGTAACAACATTTTTTTTTTTTTTTTTTTTTTTTTTTTTTTTCGTAAAAAAAAAAAAACATTGTGAATTTCAAAGGAAAAAAAAAATGCACAGGAATTCTCAAGGATGTACATAATTTTCAGAAAATACCAAGTTGTCATGAGAAAATATAAACCCACAGTAGTTGTCCCGCTTGACTTTTACACTCCTGCACTGTTGTCCTTTGAAAGAATCAAAAAGAAATTCCAAGCCATGTAATTAAAACTCAAACATTCTTGAAATATCTAAATTTTCTATTTTAATTGACAATGTTGTGAACATTTGCTATGACAATTTACCACTAGTTTCGATAATGTTCTCTGGTGCTTTGACGACCAATGAGAACGGCGTAACAAACCGGCCATCGTTCGTCCGACCAATCCCGAAGCGCGTAACAAACCCCATTCGCCTTCGGATTGGTGGCTGTAGGTGGCTGCATTCACCATTTCGACAATGCACGCTCGTCCTTTGCGCCATCTGTTGTGGGTTTTCACAACCAAAATACAAATGGCATTTTGATCCCATTCGAAATCTTCGTGGTCTTTTCTCCGATTTTCTATCGATAAATTCTCTCATAAAATACACCTCGCGCTCGAGTAATTGTCAAATTTAGGTCAGCACTCATCTTTTTGTCAGATAAGATAACTCGTGATCTTATCAGACAATTACTCGGCATGCTCGTTATATATTACCACTAAAAATCAACAAAACAAAAAAAAAGAATCCACATTCCAGAAATGAACTAAAGCAAACAACTAAAACAAGATCAAATAATTTTGCCTCTAGAATAAAATTATTTAGATCTTTGTCTCTCCTAAATAAACATTTAACCCAAAATATTGAAAAACAAAGACTTGTTTTTGTCTTGGCAGGTAAAATCCAAATTGACTTGTCCACTGGAAGACCGGTCTTATTTTCTTACTTATTGTTAAAAAATGCTCTTTCACTGCAAAAAGGACTAAAAAATTCGAACAATGTAAAACCCCTTGACTTCAATATATCAACTAAACAAATGTAACATTTAACCAACATTCAAAAACTTGTATTTCAGGTGTTTGTGTTTTTGTTTTTGTATCTTTTACACTAAAACACGTGAAACATAACTTTTTAAAAGTGGAAAGCAAACTTTCTTGACAAACTTATAACTTATATCTATCAGTTATAAGTTGTAGGTTATTTAAAATTAAAAAAAAAGCATAATTGCCAAACCTCTAATTTCAAATTACCTGAATCTTTATCAAACATTAATTATGCTCTCAAAGACTCAGAAAATTTCTAGAGAGAGAGATATTGTGCAATTATATACATGTTAGTTGCATTCAATTTAAATTCCACAATATCCCTTATTACAAATCAAACTTACACACTTATCCTAGACAATTCCTCATTTTCCCCTAAATTCTCCAGCTTAAAAAGTGACTTCAAACTCTGTGATGGACAACTTGGCCTATCTAACTGTACACTCAAGTATTTAACAAAGAAACATGCTTGGAATTTGACCTGCAGCAAAAAAAACTGTTCTCCACCTACAAATTGGCCTCTAACTGATTTGGAGCAAATAAATTCACTGGAGATTAACTCTCAACTGTAAAATAGAGCAGATTATTCATCTAAACTTGAAAAATAAGTGTCAACTGTTCCATTTTCTCATTTTTCAACACTTTAACAACAACAATTACAAATTCTTCTATCATTAATACACATGACTCATTGATACTAATCAAAAAGGGTATCACAGGTCACATGCACCAAAGGTCAAGATAAAAAAACAATATATATATATATATCTTATTGTTTCTTCACTCCAATAATTAACACCAGTTTAAAGCAAACTTTATGACTTGACAATTGTCAAACAAAAACCTGGTTTACAGGTTGTTGGTCACTTTCTCTTGAGTGGTAAAATAAAGTTGAAATATATTTCAGTGTGATTAAATATTCATTTTTTTTAAAAAAAAGAGAAAAATTTGGAGTTAAAAACTGTCTGACTTTGTTTCAGCGGTTTTGTGTTTGGGCCACAATTAATAAACAATTTTTTTTTTTTTTGAAAAATGTAACGGTTAAAAGTAGTTTGGTTGTTAATAGTACTTACTTTGTTTAGGTTGGACGTTGTGGGTTCGAATTAAGTGATTATTGAACGTTTTGAATGAAAATCTTCGCCATTGTGCAACTTTTTTGTGTTGTTGTGGTGCGACGAGGACGGGAGGGAGAATAACGCCGCTACCGCGTGTTATGCTTATCGGTTAATATAGACAGGAAATCTGGGTGCATTGGAAAGTTGAAAGCGGCCGGTAGAAGGCGTAGGACGTTCTATTCTCTACGGAGGTGGCGAGGTGAGGTGGCAAGTAGAGATTTTCGACTAGCGAGGCCGCTTGCATCGCTGATGATTGTTTGTGTACAATTCTTTTGTTTTTATTAAAATTCAATAAATCTATCGAAATTAAACTTTAAAAAATGTTAAACAATTTTTCAAATATATAATGATTATTGTTTTATTTTTTATTTTTGATAATTTGTTATTAAATATCGATTTTAATAAAACAATTTCATTTCTTTTTTAATTCAATCCAGAAGGAAAATAATCTTGACTGACATTGTAATTTGTGAGTATAAAATCAGATAAAATGCTACCAGAAATAGTTAATAGATATGCATATTTCTACGCAGTTTATGTGATAATTTGAAATCAAATCTACAATGGATTTATTTATTTTAGAATAAAATCTTGAAATTGGATCAGTTAATGAATTTATTATTAGTTTTTACCACACCCTAATTAACACAATTAACACAAAGGGAAATGATGTAACTAGGATACTGTTAAACTAGCTAATATTTATTAAAATTGTACAATCTCTGGTATAGTGTGAGTAATATCATAGCAAAATTGTCTTTTAAACATTGTTTACTTCATTCCTAATATCAAATTACTTACAAAAGTAAAAATCCATCCATTTTCATTTTGTTGGGATAACATGATAATGAAGATTTGCATTAGAGCTGAAAAATAAATTAAACAAAATACATATAATCAATTCTACAGAAAAAAAAAAAAAATAAGAAAAAAAATTAGTGAATCAAAAAAGATCTTTAGGTTCTGATGGACTAGGGTAGCCCTGGTCAAATGTATTTTCTTGTGTAATGCCAAGTGCTTTGTGTATGGCAAGAATATCCGCCACTTATCTCTAAAAAGCCATTCCACGCGACTAACACCCAAACTATTAAACATGCATAATAATAATCAACATGCTTAAGATGTTTAGAATGTTAATAAAACATTCTACAGAATATTTTGGGTATCTTTAGCAGTGTCTGTGAAATATCTATGGTATTTGTAATACCGTAGTCATATTTACCTCGTACTGTTATTTCGAGTACAGAAATAACTTAATTTCCTTTTTTTCGAAGCAGTGGGCTTTAATTCTTGGTAGTATGAATGCACAACCACCCATAAATAAATCTAGAATGAATTAAAACAATTAGATGTAGGTGACAACCAAAGTTAAATAGAAATATATTACCATGTACGCGATCAATGGTAAACTTGCTAATACCAACCAATACTGTAAAAATAAAAGAAATATTTCAGAAAGAATAACCAAATGAGATATTTAAAATTATTTAAATATGCACAATGCACTTATGAGTGATTAATTAGATTTTTCACTTTTCTGGATGACCATGTGCAACACAGTAAATTTTCAAAGTTTATATTGTGCCATTTTAGTAAGTAGTATATGGCACTTTTAAGCATGCCAAATTGTTTACATTCCTAATGGCAATGCACAAAACACCCAAAATCTACCTCGCACAATTGCAACAAAAAAATTTGCTTTTGCAGAAAACTGAGAAAATTGATCACATGATCAATTCTCCAGAAAAGTTTCAATTAAATTTTCAATTAAACATTGACCATGTGAGTTAACTTGTATCAAGTTTTTATGATCACTTATATAATTGAATCAAACCAACATTACTATGTTTCTTAGTTACAGCACGCCTCACGCTAGATTACAATTCAATACTCAATTGAAATCAAACACTGAAAATAAAATATGTGTTTTAATTTTAATTATATTTACCCCAATTGAAAGTAATGTGATAATTGTTAAAATCTGAAGTGCAACATCAAAAATTACACACACCAGCCATGGAACAATTAAAATTGCAGCTTTGTTCTATAAATAAATATAAACATTAATCAACACAAGGTTTCAAAAAATCAATATCTATAAAAAACAAAATACTTTAATGACTCCTGCAATGAGGCATATCACAGAAACTAAATTTAGTGCAGCCACGCCGATGCATATTGCCGCTGAACCATGAAGAACTAAAAATAAAAAAATAAAAATCATTTTCAATTAAAATAAGCAATTAAAAATAATTAACTGCACCTTTTTGACTCGCTCTTAAAGGTGGCAAAAGCTCATGTTTCGGAGGTTTTCCATGTTCCTCCCATACACGATGCCATAGTAAAATAAAATAAACTCCTATGATGGTTGTGAGGATGACACCAATCTGCACACAAGTAGAAATAACATGTTATATATGGTATTAGACATTGAAAACAAATTTTAAAAACTTACAGCGCTTAAAATGGAAGCAATAATGGCACCAGTGCGAAGACTAAACGTAAAACAGAATGTTTGTACACGGCACATGGCCTCGTTTTGTCTGTATAGAATCAATATGTGTAATGCCCACGTGTGTGAGGTGAGTAGGCAGTAACCTTGAACATATCCTGACAGGAAAAAACATCAGGGACAATGAGAAATTGCTGTGTTGTTAATTTCATAGAAAAATTGGTCATTACATTCCAGTATAGAAAATATCATGATGTCATTAAAAACACAAATGCATTTCAATTATTTTCATCATTTACTCAAGGAAATGTATGATAAAAATTGATGTTTTCAATGCTTTTCTAAAAATAGTAAACAAATTACTCTTGTTTTTTTTGTTGTTTTTTTTCCCCGTCAACGGTATACAAAATATCTAATATAATATTCATTGGAAATGTTCAACTTGAGTGTCTGTGGTGCTCAAGTTGTGATTGAAAATTACAACTGTTACATATACATGTAGATTTAAATGTTAAATTTTGCATGACAATAGATGGGTCAATTGACAATAGAACAAAACACAAAAGACATTTCACACGCAGTGATCATCCTCAGACACATCAATGTTAGATAATAATTACAAAAGCAGAAAGTAATTTCAATTATACAATGTTTACCATGCTATGGATTTCTTCCGCTGAATGCTAATGTAATATTTTTTTTTATTCATTAGAAATGGTTACATTATTTCATTTCTAAACAAGTCACATTTTAAAAATAAGTTTACAATTAAGCAATAGTATTGTAAGGGGGTGGATCTGATGGATAATTAGAAGAAACAGTTGCATTTGGTTTAGTGATGTACGCAGAAGCGCCAGGAGTGTCTTGCGATCCGGTAGGAGGATGCATTGATAAGTTGCCTGGATGTTTAGCGTTAGGATCTGTATATCCAGCAGCGTAATATCTGGCGTTAGGCATCACCACAAACCCAGGTTGATTGTAGGTTGTGTTCTATTGGAAGATATTTTAATGTAATATCAATATTTTATGAACTGGATATAAAACAACTTACGAAAACCGGTTGACGGCCGTAAGATTTATAGTATGAAATTACTACAATGTACAAGTATATCTAAAAATAAAAAATAGAAATTGATATGTTGTTTGATAATATGCAATTTGTTATTCTTATTATACCAAAAGCGTAAATCCTATCGCTTGAGCAATTGTTAGTGTAACCTCACTTGACTGGAGCCAAAACCAAAATTAGTTTGAATTATGCTTCAGACGTAAAACAATATAGAATTACCACAGTTGATGTCAAGAAAATTAATCCAGGTATTCCACATATCACTATGAATCCGTATGTGACTATCCAAGGCATTAAAAACCCTCGCTGTTTCTGTGGAATAATTTTTCAAAAATTTATTAAATTTAATTACAATTCTACAAAGAAGAAAAATACTTTGGCAACACCAATAAAGAGAAATATTGTTGATATTATTCCAATAATAGAAATAATTAATGCAGTAACTCCAAAGTTAACATAATCTGTTCATTAAAAAAAAATTAATAAAATTGTCGAGTAATCAAATTTCTGATCAATATTCTCACCACTTGTATAGTGATAGTAAGAATGACTCTTCAACGAATGGGAATACTTTAATGACCAGATGCCTGACCCAAAGAGAATAAACGCATCAATCTGAAAAATACAAAAGAAAAGGTATGGAATTTTAATGTTTCAGATTTTTCAAAAAGTCAAATTTTTCTCTTTTTAAACTTACTAAGCAATATATTCCTGCTGCAATGGTTCCTTGTTCCAGGGTAAATACACAACAACACGAAGCTACAGTTCCCATAATGAAGACGCTTAATCGTATAGTAAAACAGTCGAACTATAAAACTAACTGCGAAATAGGTGATTCGTGTTTAATCAGGTATTTAGATCAAATTTTAAAACATTGACGTAGTACTGCTGATAAAACAAAAGTGGTTATAATTGTAAATAATAAAAAAATTGCATAAAATCGGATAAAAAAATTATTGATAAGATTTGTAATAGGATAAAAAGTCATATGAGGACTTTGATAATTTGTATTTCTGTAATTGTTATGGCATGAGTTTATGTTTCAGGCGTTTGAGACTTGGTTAACTTACGTTTACACGTTAATTAAAAATTAAAACACAACATTTTAAAACTATGTGTCAGTAAAAGATTATCTATATCAGTGGTCTTCAAACTTCGGCATTTCGCGGAACCCTTTTTCGAGATAAAATTGTGTTCAAAATTTTATGTTGGCTTTGTGACTGTTACATATTTTTCGCACATCCTAGATACACAATTTATTTCTTAGAAATGTAAGTCAAAATATGATTTTCCTTATCAAAATTTAATTAAAATTAAAATTTTTTTTGGATTGTGGTTTAAACAATTGAATTGTTTTTGCAGAACCTCTGAGACATCTCGCGGAACCCAGTTTGAAGACCACTGATCTATATAATCACAACCATTCAGAGAAACCATTTATTTATAATTTGTTAACAGATAATCGTAACATACGACAAAACTTAATTTACCGTAACCAAAAACACATCCTACTTTTTAAATGTAAAATCTTGAATGAAAGCTCGCGTATTAACACGACATGTTGCACGCACCTACTGAAATAAGCTTTTAAATCAAGTTTTGGTAAGTTCACATTGCCAATACCAATGTTTATTTCACAACATGTATTAAACATTGATCTAGTTTCGTACAATTTAGGACATGAGGTTATTGGTTTCAACATTTTATGATTTTCTTTCTCTTGCTGAAAATGTAATTAGTTATCAGCATTCACTCATAGTTGTATCTTCATGAGTATTGCTTTCTTGCTAAACTCAAAATGATTGAACAAATTCTTCTAGTAAGACCTGGCCGCTCTCCGGTAGCTGTTTAGGTCTGAAACAAGCGTTTCATTATTGTGGAATTTGTTGTTTACCTTGTTCTAATTAGCACTTACATAAAGGGCAATTACAAGCTCTGTAATATGATATTACAATAATGTAAAAATATATCTAAAAAAAAATAAAATCAATTAAAAATCATAATTTTGAAATTTCATTGTTTATTTACCATTATTGCAAGGCCAATGAGTGTTGATACAGGCATCCAAGTATACACCTCCTACACATACATAAAAAATAATTAAGTAAACAAAATCCTCATCAATTCTTAGAAACTCAACACAAGTTAGAAACTTGTGGCAATAAATCAAGTTAGAATTTTGCCCACGCCGCCGAATTGCTGGAACACGATACTTACACCTGCTGCAATAACTTGGATTAACCAAGGCATTCCTAGTAAGATAATCAGGCAGTTGGCAATCAACCAAGGAAGTATAAAACCTCTTTGCGCCTGTTAAAAAGAATTTGCAAATCTTGATTTTTTTTTCATCAAACGGCGAGAAATAAACACGCTGTACTTACAGTTGCTACCCCAACAAATACAAAAACAGATGTAATTATTAGAATGATTGCAGCCATTACAAGTGTGTATCCATACTGGCCATAAACTGTAACAAAAAAATAATATTACATAATATTGGATTTAATTTATCTCATTTAATTACCAGTATCATAGCTGTCATAATCTGTAAATTTGCTAATACTGCGAAGTTTCGCTAGAATCATTGTACCTTGAACAATCGAATAGATAGAAAACGCCTAAAAAAAAAATAGAATATTAGAAGTATATCAAGATATCTCACTTTAATAACTCACTATTGAATAAGTTGCTATGCAGATAGTTTTCCAGGTTTTCGAGTAAAAATCACTCATTTTTCCCAAACTGTCAAACAAAATGTATGAATGAACACAATTTCAAGTCTAAAATGGTTGTTATCTCATTGTTAAAGAGATAACAGCTATCAATTACATATATATATATATATATATATCTGTCTTCAATCAACATAGTTTCAGTTTTAAATTTAAAAAAAAAAAATATTTTTTTATCTTTTTCTCACTGAATCCTCAAATTTTGTTGGATATTCTATAGAACAACGTAAGCTTAGTGGTGCAAATGGCGACATTTTTATTCGTTTTTAATTAAATTTCGTCCTCGTCTAATAAATTTCCTTCAGACCAAATAGCTGAAAAGCATGTGTCGCATATTTGGAATGTTTTCAACACGTTCCAGCTGCCCCCCATCTCGTGTTGCAACGTTCTACACTGTAATGGAGACCCCGCGCTCAATTGAAATAAACATTCCACGCGTAGCTTATATTATACGAAATGAATCCATTTTTATTACTACGGTTTTCTTTCATTTTTAATATAAAAAATACACTTTCAATTCATCATCATCATCATGTTCTCCTGTTTTTCATTTCTTTTTTTCTTCTTTTAAATATATATACAAAAGAGAATGTTAAAAATTTAAATTTTCACATTTTGAATTTTTCATTTTAAAAAAAAAGAAAGAAAAACAAAACGAAAAATAAAATGTAAAAATAAAATTAAAAATCACAATAAAATAAAATAGGCGAATCCAAATATTTTGTCAGTGATAAATTTGAATATACAAACTGTCCGCTTACACCTTAAATTAAATTAAATTAAATTAAATTAAATTAAATACTCTTTGATTGAGAAATGAAAAATAAACGTCTAGAATTTGGAATTATCCATTCAATAAATAAAGAAAATTAACATTTTAAATGGAACACATTTCAAATGCAATAAGTTAAAAACACAGACAAAAAGAAAAACCAAAAAAAAAAAAAAAAAAAAAAAAAAGGTCTAACTAGGAACTTGCAAAAAATTGTGAAAATAATAAAAACATCCGAGATTAAATTATTTTTTGAAATAAATAAAAATCCCTTCCATTATTTCCATTTCATTATAAATTTGTAGTAAATATATAAAATTGGTTATTTTCGGTAAATATGGTAAAAACAACAAGCACAAATTGGATTTTTTTTTTCTTCAATTTTTAAGCCTAAAAATTTGATTAATTCGTTTAAAGTTTTGAAATTACATTGAAATTCGTTTATAAACAATTGTTTCCATTGTTATAATAGCGAGTTGTTTGAAATTTTCATAATCTTTTTGCTTTACTGGTAATTAATAATTATTATATTGTTTATAGAAATTCAAAAAGCATTTACATTAGGCTTAATATTTTATGTTCTCCGATTTTTTTCCAACAAACCTTTTTTTGTTTTAATTTTTTTTTTTTACAATAACAGCCATAGATTTCAAGCTAAAACACAATATTTTCGATAATTCAAAAGAAAAATCAAATCTGATTAGGACTATGTGAATTTTTAACACATGGGGGACTTGGGTGACTAAAATTTTTGTAAAATAAAAATTAAAAATTTTTAATTCAAACAAAACTTTTGATTTGTTTTGTTATAATCGAATTTTCGAAAAATATAATCATTTTTTTTTTTTTTCCATTATTTATTATTACTATTAAAAACATTGAGCCATGTATTGGGTTTTAGTTGAAAATATCATAATTAGATGGTACTGACCAAATAAACTTAAATAAATCATTTTTAGAACAAGATATGTTTTTTTTTTTTTTTTTAATTAATTTTTAATTTTCTAATTTTTAATTTTAATTCAAAATAAAAAAAAAATTTAAATTTTTTGGTCAAGTCCAGCTCGAACCCCTCATGAAAATTTAGGAGGAAACAAATCGTTTTAACCACACTTTGGTCCTGTTGCATTAATTACATACAAATAAATAATTATTTTCTTAAAAATTTGCATTCAAAAATTTAAAAACATTGCACTTTACTATCAGCTATTTTTCATTTTTTTTAAAACAAAACCCCCAAAAAAAAAAAAATCAAATCAACTTTTTTCTTTATAATATATTAAAAATTTAATAATTTATTTAAAAAAAAAAATTACCAATTGCAATGGTTTAAAAAAAAAAAAAAAAATTTCAACATGCCTGATAACAATGCATAGCCTTAACTGCCATTCTCAGAAGAAAAAAAAAAAATACAATCCATCCATATCAATAGCATGAAATTGTAAGCTTCTTTTTTCAATATATAAATTAATTAATTAATCATAAAATTTCGATTCATTATTATAAAAATTTTCTGATTTTTACCAGATTAATGCACTTCATAGTAAAACACGCAATGCCAATGAGTAAAAAAACAAAAAAAAAATAAAGTTGGTTTAAATTTCTCGCTTTTCGCCTGTTTTTGAGCAAATTTCATAATAAAAACGTGCAAACTCGCTATCCGTATGATAAAAGTGCACATTTTTATACACAACATAACTAAATAAGCACTAGGTAATTCAACAACGCCAAACACAGAATCTGACTGCATAGTATTCAGTATTCAACATTGCTGATCAAATATCAAAAAGTAGAACCATTTTAACTCTTCGTTATTCTCTTATTAAAGCCATTCGCCACGTTCCGCGAAAAAACCTCATCATCATCATCACAATTAAAAAAAACAAAACAAAACAAAACAAAAAAACCGTTTTAACTTCCAATTAAAACCGCAAAAAAAAAAAAAAAACCCGGCAAGAAATTGTTCACAACAAAACAAAATGCAAGAACAGACGGCAATGGCGGCACGTATGGTCACACGGAACACCAACCACGCTTCGGTTTTTATTGCAAACTAAATACAAATTATTTAAGTTGCTTAGTTCTGACTCAAACCGACAGCAGGAAAATTGCCCGTCCGTTCTCGCCGCAAGTATAACAATGAAAAAAACTGGCGCAGCAGCGACGGCGGCGGCACAATTTTTTAAAAAAGTTCTCCACAATGACGTCATGAGTTTATGTACAATGCTAGATGAGGGCTGACAGAATATTTTCTTCTTCTTTTCCGTTTAAGCGTTCGAAAAAACACCAAGATCGAAAGAGAAAATCAAAGTAGTCCAGTTTTAGGGCAAAAATATACTCGATAAATCGGAATAATTGGAACCTAGTTGTAGATTAAGGAAAGAAATGTTCAATTATTGGAGCCTAGGCGCGAAGACATGATCAAATGCTATCTTGACTCGAAGTGCTGTTTTGATCTAGTGAATGCTGGCCCACGCTCGAGCGGCGGACCGGGATTAGCGATGGCGGACTTTCGAGTTTAGCCGTCATCCACGGATGACGTAAAATTTCTTCCAAGGAAGGTCTATCTGAGTGCTTGTATTGTAGACATTGACGAATTAGATCTCGGCATTCTAGAAAAAAAAAATTCCAAAAAATTAATTCACATGTCTACAAACTGTACTCGACAAAAAAAATGCGTTTACATGTGCGTTTGTTTAGCCCACGTGTAAACGCAAAATAAAAATGGAGACTATCGCACGATCAGAAGGGGCTATCGATGCTCGAAAACCCAAAACTCAAAGTGCGATTGTCTAAGAAATTTTTTTGAGATTCAAAACTGGAAAATGAACGTGGAACATTAGTTCTAAGTTAACACGACATTAGGTGCATTCAAATTAAAATCGATTTCTTTGATTTTGCTGATTAGTTCAATTTTGTTGATTCTTGGAGACCGGAAGTGACGATTTTGACGTAATAAAATAAAAATCCGATTTCTGAGATCCACCTGTTGAGTTGCTTTTGTTGATTTCGTTGATTTCCTGGTGGATTTTCAGCAAAGGTTAACAGGTCAACCATCTTGAATTCCACATAGATAGCATGCGATAATTTGTTTTATGTTTGCTAATTGATATTTCATTGCAACAATCAATTTTTTTTTAATTCGGGAATTATTTAAACGTATTGCAGACGATCCAATTTATTTTTTGTTAAATATAATTTGGATTAACTGTCATAAACTTTGGTAAATACCAACCAAATTCAATCAAAATTTTGACAAATCTCAATCAACGATACAACTATTACGGTAATTTCAAAACAGGAAGTTATAACAGTTCAATCTGCGCATGTGCAAATTTTAAGGTCATTCAAAGTTGATTTTTCTCGATTTCTAAAAAAATCAAGAAAATCAGAATTTCCGAAATCGATTTTACTTTGAAAAAATGAATAAATTAATAAATAAATAAATAAATAAATAAATAAGTTTTGCGTACCATCCGAAAGCCGTGTTCGGAATTCCAGATTGGCTTTGACTATTTGCTCATCTTTATCGAACGGTATGTCCCCGCAGACCATGTCGTAGAGCAGGATGCCCAGTGACCATATGGTTGCGCTCAAACCATAATAACATTTGTGGCGAATCCATTCCGGTGGCGAATACAATCTCGTGCCTGCAAAAACAAACCCCACAAAAAACAAAACATTAAAAAAAAAAAAAATAATAAAATAAAAAATAACTAAAACATTTATTTTGATTTTTTCAAATTGATATTCTAAAGATTTATGTGTTTTGGCAAATTTCCCCGCCCCATTGTGTATCGATGACGCAGGCAGAAGATCCGTGAGAAGCGACCGGTCACACGTGGCTTAATTGAATCGTGACTTAACAAAAAGTAGCTAACGAGATAAAATGCACGAGATAATGCACAATCTCGAATCGCGATTGCAAAATTTACACTCGCTGATATAAATAGAAAGTCAAGGGTTGTTCGATTGTTTGGGTTTCGTGTTTGTATTGATATTTGTCGCGACAAACCGTTGGGTACTTGAAAAAAAATAAAAAAAAATAAAAAAAAAAAATAAAAAAAAAACATTTCTTCATTCCTTGCACGTGGATAGACACGCTTCAATCACTAGTGATTAAAACGCGTCTTGTAGTATTGTTTCACGTGTCGCAATCACGAGTTATCAACTTTTGTCATCCAATTTGACAGCTCAATATCGATTTTTCAATTTGAATGAAAAATTCTTGCAAAAATGCACCTCGAGGTGAAAAAAATCAAAAAAACCCATGACCTTATTTTCATTTATTGGAACAAGGTTAGTAAACAAATTTCTTAAAAAAACAACAAAATTTTTTTTAAAAAAACAACAAAAAAATTTTTTTTAAAAAAATTAAAACTTTTCTTCATTTCCCCCCTTTGTGTATAAACAATACGAAATTTAATCACCGCAGTAATAAAAATTTCGTTGCAAACTTCCCTTTCAATTGATAATTTGCCATTTTATTTTCTTCACTTGAGTGGCATTCAAGGCCCATGACCTTCAATCCAGGCCATAGGCCCTTTAAGATCAGATTCCACAGCTGAAAATTTCCATTCATTATTTTTTTTTTTTAATTTTAAATGAAATTAATACACAAAAGTGTAGTAATTTTTTTTTTTTTTTTTAATTTAAAAATGTAAAAATTTAAAAATTTAAAAAAATTGCAAAAAATGCCAAAATTCCATTAAATCATTTTGGTAAAAATTCATCGAGAAAATCGCGTTTGATTTCCTTCCTGGGCAATACTAGGAACGTAGTGTGACCATTTGCACACGCGTAGGAGGAAGTTGTTGAGCAAACAAACCTTAAATTACATTTGATTCTATGCAGCAGCTGGATCAATACCTTTTAAATGTCAGAATTAAAGAGGGGGCCCATTTCGGCCATTTTAATGAAGCCAAAGTCGAGAGTTTTCTTCAAACGAATTTTTTTTTTTAAAAAAAACAACAACAACAAAAAAAAAAAAAAAAACCGTCGACATACATTTTTCCAATTTCCTCGTCGCATTCAAAATCAAATCGCTTGTTTGTTTACACGTGCAGAGCTCCCGAGCCAATGGCGAGCGCGCCATTCAACCAATTCGCAGCTCCACGATTGGTCGAAATCAAAGAAACAAACTTGCAAACTTCGATCAATTGACTTTCACGTTTCATTGATTTCCCATCGCTTTTCACGTGAATTTTTTCAATTTTTTCAATTTTTTTCAATTTTTCGTGTTTGGATGGAATTTGTTACTTTTTTTTTTTTTTTTTAAAGAGATTAATTATCTCACCGTCGAAATCCCTGTAGAGGGAGTCCTTGAGGTACGTGCCGGATCCGAAATCGATGAGTTTGAGCGCGTGCGATTTGAGATCGACCAGAATATTTTCGTCCTTGATGTCACGATGAATGACGCCCATCTTGTGGCATTGTATCACAGTCTCGACGACCTGACGGAAAAAAGCACGTGCCAGCGGCTCCTCCAAGATCCCCTTCTCGCTGATATAATCGAACAGATCCTTGACCGGTTCCGGGTACTCCATTATCAAAATGAACGCTTCGGGACGCTCGAACCAATCGATCAGTTTGATCACTCCTGACACCGGCGATAATTTACGGAGCAGGCAAATCTCCAATGGAACTCTCTTATTGTCCAACTAAAAAAAAAACAAAAAAAAAACATAAACATTTGGTCACTTTATATTACATTTTTATCGATTAAATTGATCAGTTAGTGCGAATTTGCGTTTTGGCAATGCGATTTGGTCATTTATTGCATTTTTTCTTCGTTTTATCGATGCAATTTTGTTATATGTTGCATTTTTCATCGATTTTTATCGATTAAATCGTTTAGTTAGTGCAGTTTTGTCACTTTTCCTCCGATTTTTATCGATTAAATCGTTTAGTTAGTGCAGTTTTGTCACTTTTCCTTCGATTTTAATCGATTACATCGTTTTGTTAGTGCAGTTTTGTCACTTTTCCTTCGATTTTAATCGATTACATCGTTTGATTAATGCAAATTTGCATTTAATCTTTGCGATTTTGTCATTTATTGTACTTTTCCCTTCGATTTTTATCGATTAAATCGTTTAAAAAGTGTAAATTTGCATTTTATCAATGGGATTTTGTCATTTATTGCATTTATTTCTTTGATTTTTATCGATTAAATCGTTTAGGTAGTGCAGTTTTGTCACTTTTCCTTCGATTTTAATCGATTACATCGTTTGATTAATGCAAATTTACGTTTTATTAATGCAATTTTGTCATTTATTGCATTTTTCTTCGATTTTAATCGGTAAAATCATCCTCTTAATGCGAATTTGCGTTATATCAATGGCGGGCATTGTTTCATTACGTCGCAAAAAAACAAAAAAGAAACACTTTCATTGACCATTTTTGTTAAACGATGTTTGGTTAAAAAAAGAAAAACTTAAAATGGACCTGTTTTTCCACCGTTTGAAAAGAGGAATTTAAAAAAAGAGAGCGCGCAGTTTCGCTTTCACGTGAGAAAGTCTGTGGCTAGACATTCCCGCACTTGCGTTTTCACTTGCGTAACCCAACAGATTGTTGGTGCCCGAAAAATTAGCCACGTGTTGTGTTAACAAGAGCTATCAGTCACGAGACGTTACATGCACGGGGAAAATTATTTTTAATCCAATTTGATTATAAATAAAACAAAAACAAAAACCAAAAATAAAATCCAAATTTCGACATTTTTAACTATTTCCCGCTCGTTTTTCTCTTTCACAAAAATAATTACGAAATCATTAAAATTTCCTCGTCTCGATTTCAGGGATATAAATCAAATTGTTCTGTGTTATGCTTTCGAAATTATTAATGTCTGTCGCGTCATGCGCCCAGACGACACCGGCGCCATTGCTATTTATTCCGCACACTCACTTACAAAGTGATGCCTAATAATACACCTTTTTCTTTTATTTTTTCAAAACAAAAATAAAAATAAATAAATAAATAAATTTTATCGATTTTTTTCCTTCGGTAATAACTAATAATTATTTAATTTTGGTCAAAAATTCAATTTTTTGACGATTTTTTTGAATTTTTAGACCATTTTTTTAAATTTTTTGACCATGTTTTTAGATTTTATGCGTATTTTGACCATTTTTATGCATATTTTGACCATTTTATGCATATTTTGACCATATTTTTTAGATTTATGCATTTTTTGACCATTTTTTAAATTTTTATGCATTTTTTGACCCTTTTTTTTTTTATTTTTATGCATTTTTTAACTATTTTTTGAATTTTTTTTGCATTTTTTGATAGAAAATAGGTAATAAGTTTATAAAAGCAAACAGTTTCGGTTTAATGATTGGTTGACGACTCCCAACACCCCCTTCGAGCAATTTCCACATTCCACAGTGCATGTGACCTAAAAATGTTTGTGCTCAAAAGGTCATCACACCGTGTTTGTTTTGATTGTGCAATTGGGGGAAAAAATTTCAAAAAAAACCAAATAAACTTTTTATTTCCAAGAAAAATAAACAAAACAAAAATCAAAATTTTTAAAAACAAAAATCAAAAAAAACAAAAAACAAAAAAATTTCAATTTAAAAATTTTTAAAAAAAATGTTTTTTGTTTGGGTCGAATTGAGCGCATTGTTTGCAGCCAAACTAGACATGGTTTGTAATTAGAGCATTGGCGCTGGCACAAGCAGTTTTATTTGACTAGTCTCGTTTTACCAAACAAACATTTTTCCCTCGTCTCTTTTGTTACCAAATTGAGCATTTGGCGCCAAAATTTCCCAAAAAATTAATTCGCCATTTTCGCACCAAAAATTCCTCAAAAAATGTTTTAAAAAAATCAAAAAATCAACTTACCGTTCCCCAATCCGTGACTTTTTCTTTAATAATATGCTTAATAGCCACCTAAAACCGAAAAAAAGAAATATTTTCAAGTATTTCATGAATTTTTAAAATTTTTTCTATTTCTTTTTATGTTTACCTGCAATTTGTCTCTGATTCTCGTTCCCGCGAAAACCGTTCCAAAGCCGCCTTTGCCCAACACGTGTCCAAGTCTGTATTGTCTTTCGAATGGGAAAGATAGTTCGTGATGAAGTGCAAATGCGAAAGCACACGGATCAACCACAAAGGCCATCGTCGATGAGCGCAGACAAAACAACACGTGGTGGCGCGAATCGTTTTTCGTTGATTTAGATCGACGGATTTTTGTTTTGCGTCTAACCTGGCATTTGTTTCGCGATCCGTGTACGATTTTTACGGCTGGGCATCTGGCGCGATTTAGCTGGTTACTGCGCTTCTTTTCACTCGAGTCAAGAGAGAAATTCTTGCACGATATCCGATTTCCACGGAACTAACTGTATCACGAGAAAAAGGGCGCGCACAACTAAAATGAAAACGGATGATGCGGTCTCAAAAAACACTCACAGTTCGCACGCCAGACATGTAATCGTGCGCGCAGCTAAACATTACACAAATATCTTTATTTTTTTCATTTATTTCATTGCATAATATTTAGTATCGATTGGGTTCCGATTGGTCATTGACTGTATTGTTTATTGTTTATTGTGAAATAAACTGTATTGTTTTAAGTCGGGAACTATTTGTCGTCCGCGCGAGTTCATATCGTCTGGCGCAGTAGTGACGCGGCGGTTCACTCATTTCCTCGTAGTGGAAACACGGTGGAAATCCCGAAATCCCTAGTAGTGAAAGACGTGCCAGCCAATGGGATTCAATCGATAGAATCGAACCAATCAGAGAAATGAGACTGTGCGTCACATGCCGACGTGCAGTGACACAGCATAGTAGAGTGAGACGACGTTCGAGTCGAGTGAAATTCTTGCGTGTGCGCATGTGCGAATACCCAAAACTCGCCCTATGCGATCAAATAATTTCCCAAAAACACAAAACAGATCAATAAAAGATTATTTTAAACCAATTTCTCACTCTCTAAATCTTTTTTTACTTAATAAAAACCTCGAAATCTCAATTGTAGTTACTTTTACTCGCTAGAGGAATCGGATAGCCATCTTTAGCCCTACTGTTTACCATGTGCTGTGCTCACTCATGACCCAGTAAGGGCTGCAGCTAACAATGGGAAAATGGCGGGAAAGCGCCATTGTTCGTCTAGTTTCTTGTTTATTTATTTCAGAATAAAAATAAACAAGAAACCTTGAAATTAAATTTCATTTCCAAATACTGCAAATCTGCAACCAACTGCATTGTGTAAAGGTCAAAGGCAAATTTTCACTCAATTTGCTCATTTCTGATAATAAATTCCCAAAAAATTCATTTTTTTGTGTTTAAATATTTAAAATATTTAAATATCAAATTTTTTTCTTTTATTTTGTGCGTTTTTAATTAAATAAAAATTAAATTATTTATTTATTTATTTTTAATAATAAAAAAATATGTTTTTTTTTTTTTTGTATTTATTGTATTTTTCTGGATTCATTCACAAATATGAAAAATTGAACAAATAAATTGAATTTGGCTTGACGTCACACGTATGTTGAGTGCACAAACATCGCAGCGTAATTGTTGAACGTATACACGTGGAGAAGGCGAAGCTGTATTGAACGCCCCCGCAAAACAGGATCCAATTCATTTTTTTTTTTAAGCATTGACATAATACATAATACCTACAGGATACACAATCAAACACGTGCACAAATTATTTATAGTTTGATATCAGTGATATGTTGTTTTACATTTTTTAAATGGTCAATTTCGAATGATATTGAACTATAAAAGATTTTTTAATATTTTTTTAATTTGCATTTCTATCAGCGTCAGGCGTTGAATATTAATGTTGTTTCAACTTTGGACACTGAACGCAGGAATTTCATGAACTATGAACAACCAGCGGCTCAAAAATTCCCCTCTGGAATATTTTGAATGAATTTGAAACCTCTTCGTGGAAATTCAATTAATTGATAATTATAATTAGTTATTTATGGATTTTTATTTTTTTTTTTTCAAATAAACAAATGCAACTATTTTTAGCCAAGGTCAACAAATGTCACCAAAATATTGAAAAAAAATGAAAAAAATAATGAAAAATGATGAAAAAATTGGAATTTTAGTGTTTTTATTCTTTATTTTATTGTTTTTTATTGTTTTTTGTGTGGAAATATCTGAAAAGGAACTGAAATCGCGATAATAACAGCGAAGAAAAAGATATTTGTGACGTCACGAATTTCCTGTGATGTCACAATTCACAAAACAATTTTTACCTTTTGCGTGTATATAGTGAAGTATATGACGCATCGTGTTTTTGTCAGTGGTAATTGTGATCGCATGGATCTTTCCGCTCATATCGACTGCGCATCCAGCTATGTACGCCGACAACATGAATCAAGATCATGAGACTGCGAAATTTCAGTCACGGTCACGGGTACAGTCGGCGCGGGTTGGCGCCGTTACAAAACGACAAATTTTCAGCCTCCGCAAGTCACATGACACTCATTTTATTCGAATAAAAATCTGAAAAAATATTGAATTTTTTATTTGTATGTAGCAAAGTGGAATGTGAAATTGTTGTGCGATGATTTCTATGAGAATGTTTTGCATTCTTTGCCCAATTTCAGGTGTTCAGAGGGGCTTGGCGACCGACAAGGGCTAGGAAGTGCACAGCTGCTGGCTTTGTGCCAATGCCAAGCGCGAAGCGGTTGGTCGTAAATGACGTATGACACCGCACGCCATCTATTGTAAACTCGTTTAACGTTAATTAAGAGAGTAAATATCGTTTTACCACCACGGAATCGAACGATTTACTTTTTGACACAATAAATATTTTTATTTGATGGATTTCACACGTTTGTTACATAAATGACGTCATATTGCGAGCGCGCGAGCATTATTTTGGAAATGCGCACCCTCTTTCGTGTTTTGCATGAATGAAACAAGCTTCCCTTTCAAGTACGTAGTGTACCGTATCCCATTCAACGTATATATCTCTAGTAAATATAAACCGGTTGTGGAAATCTTGTTTTGTTTGTGGAGCCTTTCTCTTTTCATCTTTTCTTTTTTTGCATAAATATGAATAAAAGAACGCGAGTATTGAGTTTCCCAAGAAATCTTTGGGGGAAATTTCATTGCGGTAGTTCTTGCAAGTGATAAGGGCCAACCTAAATCCATTTCTCGGTAAACAAGTTGAAGAAACTACGGTGAATTCTGGTCGAGTTTACCAACACCAAAACGAAGAAAAACGCTTTTTTCAAAGGGGCCTATTTTCTGGAGTCGTGGGGCCCTATGTTGGGCTACCCAAAACTCCAACTTGGATTTAATTTAATAAATCATTTGGTACCCCGTACCCTTTGTGGGGGTCTTTTGTAATGTTTTCGTTTAAAAAGAAACAAAAAAAAAACAATAAAATAAAATTTTTTTTCACTGCAAAACAAACCGTGTACCCCCTGGGGTACACTTAGAAACACATACAATTTTGAGTTCAAATTTTTTGGTTCAAAATTGATATATTTTTTATTTAAAAGGAACCAAATTGTACCAAAAATTTAGTCACTGTGTACCCCTGGGGTACACTTCAAAAACACACCATACTAATTTTGAGTCCAAATTTGGTATAAAAAATTGATACATATTGTTCCCAGATGGAACCAAATTGTGCCCAAAATTTGGTTCATAGTGTACCCCTGGGGTACACTTCGAAACACATACTAATTTTGGGTCAAAAATTGATACATTTTTTCCAGATCGGAGCAAATTGTGGCCAAAATTTGGTACATAGTGTACCCCTGGGGTACACTTCAAAACACATACTAACTTTGAATGAAAAATTGATACATTTTTTTTCCAGATGAGACCAAATTTTCTCCGAAATGGGGTACATCGTGTACCCCTGGAGTACACTCCAAAACACATACTAATTTTGGGTCAAAAATTAATACATTTTTTCCCCAGATGGGAGCAAATTTTCGCCAAAATGGGGTACATCGTGTACCCCTGGAGTACACTCCAAAACACATACTAATTTTGGGTCAAAAATTGATACATTTTTTCCCCAGATGGAAGCAAATTTTCGCCAAAATGGGGTACATCGTGTACCCCTTCGTCGTACCCCCAGTTTTAAAAAGTTTAATTTTTCAAAAGAAAAACGAGTTCCTTTCTTTAGTCCAAATTGTTTAGTCATCATAAATATTGATAGTTGTGAGACTACATCACAACTTGACCTTCTGGTTGCGTGGGAAACATAATTCGAGTGACCAAACCAAAGCGGCAAACCCCACGAGTCAAACACGCTGAGCAAGTGGCTCAAACTCAACGAGTTGCTCTGTTGATCGAAACAAGTGACAAAGCGCCCAATTCACAGAAACAAGCCGAGAAATCTTTCTCACACGATTTCAAATTTCCTCATCAACTCTTCTCAAACTTTGCTCACAGTGATAAAAATTGCACTTTGGAAGCGGGCATTTCCTTTCCACGCCCTACAAACACACTCGCAATTGTATCATGCATCAATGTCAAATTTCTGTCAAATTTCTGTCAATTTTTTGTGTTTTTTTGGTTGTGATTTCAAAATAGCTGTCGATTAATCAGTTTGGAATTGTTGCTAAATGTTAATACGGATATTTTTCACATGTGTTTATTCACATCGCATGTGTGAGTGACTTGCATTGATAAACTTTCGCAAGGTGTTTCACAGGTTGAGTGAGTGAGTGAGTGGGGGCCACTGGTCGCGGAAAGAAGCTGCGGTGCATTGCTCCACTGAAAAAGTGAATTTTTCAAGGCGATGTTGGAGGATTTTAAAAATGGTGGTGGATCTAGGAGGAGGGGGCCCCTAAATGTAGTTAGCTTTTATGTGCGTTTTTTTCGTGGGGGCCCCTTGTTGTGTCGGGGGCTGGCTGATTAGGGGACCCACGAGAAGGTAGCCAGTCACGTAAATCGCGTCGAGATTTTGAAATTCTGTTGAAAGTCTGAAGATTTTGAAATTTCAGGAGGATTTCTCAAGATTTCAAACGGATTTCTTTTGAGATTTTGGTAGATTTTATGGATTTCCAGAATTTTCAAAGTTTCTAGGATTTTCAGAATTTCTTGGATTTCAGAGATTTGCTAAAGATTTCAGAGGTTTGCTAAAGATTTCAAGGATTTGCTGTGGGTTTAAAGATTTCAGACGAATTTCTTTCCGGAAAGTTTTTAGAATTTTCAGATTTCTAAAATTTCCAGAAGATTGCTAAGATTTCAAGAAGATTTCTAAGATTTCCAAACGATTTCTAAGATTTCCAGAAGATTTCTAAGATTTCCAGACGATTTCTAAGATTTCCAGAAAATTTCTAAGATTTCCAGAAAATTTCTAAGATTTCCAAACGATTTCTAAGATTTCCAGAAGATTTCTAAGATTTCCAGACGATTTCTAAGATTTCCAAAAAATTTCTAAGATTTCCAGACGATTTCTAAGATTTCCAGAAAATTTCCAGAAGATTTCTAAGATTTCCAGAAGATTTCTAAAAATTCCAGATGATTTCTAAGATTTCCAGAAGATTTGTAAGATTTCCAGAAAATTTCTAAGATTTCCAGACGATTTCTAAGATTTCCAAACGATTTCTAAGATTTCCAGAATATTTCTAAGATTTCCAAACGATTTCTAAGATTTCCAGAATAATTCTAAGATTCCCGAATTTCTAAGATTTCTAGAATTTTGAAATCCAAAATCTTAGCCCGTATGAGATTTCTAGAATTTTGAAATCCAAAATCTTAGCCCGTATGAGATTTCCAGCATTGGCTAACTCCTAAAGAACCCCTCAACACACTTGGGCCCCTGTTGTGTCGGGGACCCCTCAACAAACTTACGTTTCCTGGAAGCCCCTGTTGTGTAGGGGGTCCTGAAGCTATAGAGCCCATCAACAAACTTATGTTTCCTAAGAGCCCCTGAGCCTAAGGGGCCCTCAACATACTTAGCTTATATACACATATTTTTTCCTAGGGGTCCCTGTTGTGTCGGGGGCTCTGAGGCTAAGGGGCCCTCAACATACTTAACTTATACACAGATATTTTTTTTTTGGGGCTCCTGTTGTATCGGGGGCCCCTGAAGTTTAAGCCTCATTAGCCTCATAGCAGATTTGCACCTGGCAAGGCCCCTGACACTGAAAAATCGGGCCCCTATTGAAAATTAGTCCTGAAGATGGAACTTTGGGCCCTTACTTTGACAAAATGTCACCCAAAGACCAAAAAAAAAAGCTCCACATAGTTCCAGTGTGTGGCTATGGGCCCATGAAAACGCGGGCCCTAGACCAGGGCCCCGCTGATTTTTATTTGAAAGCATGGATAGTCGATGTGGTGTTACTGTTCGAGAGTTATTTAGTTCCTGGATGCTTAGTTGCGACATCTAACGGCAATATTTCCAAGTAATGTAGATCCTTTTCCAAATCAGCGTTAGGCGTCACTGCCGGTCAAGCAATTCAGTGGAAAATTTGAAAAATTGGGCGCGTCTTAACATTCGTCTTAAATTTCCACATTTTTTTCTCTAATCGCTGAAACACGGTACCTGTTAAAACTTGAGACTTGAGTTCCAAAACATCCGTCTTGCCAAATGGTTGCTTCACCGAAAAAGGTGCCAATTTCAATGTGCTCGTAGATAACCTATTGTTTACAGTTGATTATATTTAGATGCATTTAAACGGGTTTATTTTGCATATATTGCTGTTATATGTTGGAAATCGTGTACGGACTAAGATTTTGGATTACCAAATCCATGAAATTTATGAAATCCCAAAAATCCATAAAATCCATGAAATCCCAGAAATCCATGAAATTCTAGAAATCCCAGAAATTCATGAAATCCATGAAATTCTAGAAATCCACAAAATCCATGAAATCCCAGAAATCCATGAAATCCCAGAAATCCATGAAATCCCAGAAATTCATAAAATCCATGAAATCCATGAAATCCCAGAAATCCATAAAATCCATGAAATTCCAGAAATCCATAAAATCCCAGAAATCCATAAAATTCTAGAAATCCATAAAATCCATGAAATCCCAGAAATCCATGAAATCCCAGAAATTCATAAAATCCATGAAATCCCAGAAATCCATAAAATCCATGAAATTCCAGAAATCCATAAAATCCATAAAATCCATAAAATCCATGAAATCCATAAAATCCATGAAATTCATGAAATCCCAGAAATCCATGAAATCCCAGAAATCCATGAAATCCCAGAAATCCATAAAATCCATGAAATCTTACAAATTCCCTTAGAAACTAGCAAAATAAAGTAAAATCTTTAAAAAAATCCACCTGAGATCCCGAAATCTTCAAACACAGCAAATCCCTGAAATCTTAAACAAATCTTCGAAATCTTACAAATCTTGAATGCACCTATTGTTAATGATTCGATTAATTTCAAGTCGCATAATAACACATTTCTATTATATTTTTTCCCAATCATACATGCTATAAAGCATATAAATCAATCACATACAATACTGCATTTTTTTTCCTACAAATATAATTTTGCTTATTATGTTCACATTTCTTTTAAAGCATACACAGAACCAAATACAACCAGGAGTAAAACCATATGCAATAAAGCAAGTACTTTTACAATTACACATTGTTACATTGTTTGCTTCAATAAGTGAACAGTACAGTATCAATCTTGTTTCTATGTTAAGTTACAGCATTATAAAAATCAAAATTAAAAAAAAGCAAAGTGAAAAATAGGATTATTTAACAAATAACACACAAATTGCCAATCTTGTCACTGTCTTTAGTTGCCGAACAGAATTCGAGTATATTGCCTTAAGAAAAAGAGAAGAGAAGAAAGCAGAATTCAAATTGTGGTACCCAAGTAACACATTTTTGCTTCTTTACATATGCATATGATGTTTGTTTGATATGTACAACGTTTGGGCCGGATCCCACCGAACTCGTTGGCCGATAACCGAAGGATTTTAACCGTGCAGTGGCGCATCAGAATATGGACACACTGAGCATTTTGCAAATTTCTTGCCCAGGGTCCCCAAGCACCATGATGTGCCACTGCATCCGTGCTAACAACGCCAGGGCTGGACTGGCCCCAAAGCCGGATTAACCATTAGACATATATAAGGGCACCAAATTTTTTTTAAGTGTTTAGGACCTCTAAACGTATTAATCCGGCCCTGACTGGCCCGACGAGATAGCGGGAATTTCCCGATAGCCCGTCTTATTCAAATTTCTCGATACTAAATTTGTTCTCAGTCCAGCCCCGACTGGCCCGACGAGATAGCGGGAATTTCCCGATAGCCCGTCCTATCCAGATTTCTCGATACTAAATTTGTTCTCAGTCCATCCCCGACTGGCCCAACGAGATAGCGGGAATTTCTCGATAGCCCGTCCTATCCCAATTTCTCGATACTAAATTTGTTCTCAGTCCAGCCCTGACTGGCCCGACGAGATAGCGGGAATTTCCCGATAGCCCGTCTTATCCAGATTTCTCGGTACTAAATTTGTTCTCAGTCCAGCCCTCGACGACGTCATTACAAATGTCTCACCTGATTATTGAAATCGGCAATAAAAATGTCTTCCATTTATCCACTGAAGAAGACCAGCAATGGCCGAAAGCGCTTTGGGTGATTTAATCGTTATATAGTTAGTGAACCGGCCCCTAGATTAGGTTAGGTTACTTGAAAAAAAAAATTCACACACGATTGAATTATTGTGCTCAGTAACACTTAATTTGTAATTTGTCTTTGATTGAAAGAGTCCAGCCTCTAAGTAGCTTAAATGTAGCCACAATTGAAAATACAGATAAACTGATAGAAATTAGGTGCATTTCATTAGCAAAAAGGAGAAGTGAAGTGCCATCACCAGAAGCGGCTTACATTTCACATCTCCAAAATGGTTGCCGGCCCAACTCACAAACCAAGGTACATGTGCATGAGTAGAAGTCACTTCTATAAGGCGGGAAAGGAAGTCATGGTGCCTTTTAAGTGAATCATCAAAGACACTTATCCTCCTAGAATTGAATGCACCTATTGTCAATCATTGAAATCAAACACTGATTTCTATTTTCACTTGCACACTTTCAATCTAATTAATAGCCACTTAAGTGATGACAAGAGTATTCAGAAACTGTTTTCTTGCAAATTAAATCAACATTTCACTAATTTTGTAAAGGAAATTAATGGCAAGCACAAAACAGATTCCAAATAACTCAAAAAAAATCTAAAAAACAAAACACATTTTTTTCTTTTTTTGATTAAATTCAAAATGAGTATTTTAAACATAGTAACCAGGATATTACTTTTGCTTAACTTATTGCTTGTTACTTTTGTATAAAACACATGCATATGCAGCATTATTATTATTATTATTATTATTATTAATTATTAATTATTACTATTATTATTATAAGAGCTATAAATTGTCTTTTACGTCATTGTCATCATAATATTGTGCATACATCATTTCTACATTATATTTGGACAAGAAACACAAGCAATAAACAATTTTTTGTTAAGTAGCCACAAACTATATAATCACCAATAGTAAAAAACTTCATTACAATATGTTTTTGTCAATACATAAATTATTCGATTGTCATTGTTAGTGTCCGATTACACAGTAATATTAATTCATGTTCAATTCAACTTTACAAAAGATACTAGTTTGACAAAACTAGACATTGTACTCCCATAGCATATTGGTTACCCCTGGATTACCTTAAAAACACTAGTTGTTGTTTTTGTTACTTTTTTTTGTTTTTTTTTTGGGTTGTTTTTCAATTTTTCAATGGGTAGTTTAGCGGGTTAACAAATAATCTCAGACAGAATTTATATAATGGATTAAATATTTAAATATTTGACGTCAAACAAAAGTTACTGTTACACCAATCTTGTTGTCGATTTCCCCCAAACAAACAAACAAACAAATGACAATGATAACCAATATCAAAACCAAATACAACATGCACACTGCAAAGCACCTTTCACGCCACAAGAGCCACAAACAAGAAAGAAAAAGCCGGGACCCCAGATTCACTGATTTCACTGATTCGCCGAAACGGCGGCAAATCATTAAGAAAAAAACAACGACGCTTGCTACCAAAATCAAATCATCAGAATATAGCACAAAAAGACAGAACAGTAAGCAGATATTCACAATCGCTCCATGTTTTTCGAGTGAATCCGGCACCAGGGTTCCGCAGTATTCGCACATTTTTGAACATGTCCGCGACTACAATTTGACTAAACAAGAGATTTTGAGGCGTAAAAGTTGAGATTCGACATTGCAATATTCTATTTCCGCACGATACTTAGCGTTAAAAAAGGAAAACAAAGACAAAACGAGCGAGTTTCCGTCGACAGCGTTGCATTTGTCAATACTTACTGGAACTAATAACGGAGTAAGATCTAACACTTGTCCCGCTAGACGGTTTACGTTATTACGTGGTCGTCAGACTATTGCTGTTCGGTACAGTGGAGTTAATACTGATGTGAATGTCGCTTCGGAAATCTTGGATTCGCTTTGACGACTGTTCGGGCTTGAGGTACATTAACGACGGAAGCGGGCTTGGTTCTTGGAATGGAACGGGCAATAGCATGGTCGACGGGAGCATCGAACTCAAGTGCATGCCCGATTGTACGAAAGACGAAAAGTGATCGTTTGGAAGCAGGAGCATCGACTGCGAGCTCGGCGCGATGCATTTTAACGTTGGACTAGTTGGCGCTCGGCCGATCTTCTTGACCATTTCGTCTAAGTCGTTCGACGCGTTCGTCGAATCCAACAGCGAAGTCTTAATTTCGTCTCTGGTCGGCACGTCCGTCTCGACGCTCTGCGCCGCCGACCCGGTCAGAAGACCCGTCAGCGTGAGTATGGTTTCCCGGTCCTTGCCGTTCTCCCATAACTCCTGCACCCACTCGCTGGTCGCGTGCAACGAAGTGAGGCTATAGCATTTCGAGAGGCCGGTGGACCGCAGCAAGAAATCGGCGACACTTTCCAGGTCGTCGGGACTCATCGGTTCGGGCGAGTACCAGATGTCGCTCTCGGGACTCCAGTTCGGATTCGGGTGCTGGAATAATTGTTCTTGATCCGGGTGCAGTTTTGACAGATACTTCTTGAGGGCGGCCAGAGGACAGTAGCTGCCGGAGCTTCCGTACATGCGAAGACCGTTGTCGTTGTTTTCGTTGTCGTTGTAAAAGCAATAGAATTCGCTGTTGTCGGGGTCGGCGTTCAGTTTCAAGGAATGTAGCGATGGATTTTGACCACAAAATATTCCCAGAAAAAGAATCAGGTCAAACCACACTTTGTGTAGCAGGCCCTCCGGATTGTCGGTTGTTAGAAACAGCGACATGTGGATCTTCAATAGGTCTTCGGTCGTGATAATTTGCGACTCCGATTCCTTAAAAAGACAATGAAAGGGAAGCACCACCGCACATAATCGCAGTCTCATTTTCACGAGCAGGGCTGGACTGGGAACAAATTTAGTACCGGGAAAACTGGATAGGTCGGGAGAACTGCGAGAACCTATAAATCCGCCAGAGCCCGTGAAAATAGCGTAGAGTTGTGGAAAATTAAAACTTCTCTTTGGTTTAACTGTTTTAAGATTAATCTTCCATTCAGATTCAATGACATGAGTCTTGGCCCGGTCTCCTAGCCCTGGAAATTGTGGTCAACTATCTTACCTTGACCGCAATATTAAAACATAGACCGAGCAAATGATGACGTTATGGCTAGACTTTAGTTTAGCGACCACTTCAGATAATACACAGTTTGCGCCATGTACTTTTCCCTTAAAATTATAATCAATTTTACGTTATAAATATTGTAACGTAAAATTATAAAAGTTTAGTTTGTGCTTGCGCTTTCACATAACAGTTATAAAAGTCAACTTGCCTTACAAAGTCACGTGATTTCCAAAACTAGAAACTGTTTCTTATATTAAATATAGATACAATTTCTGTTTTAACTAATTCAAAACAATGCCACAACTTTA
>JAQFXT010000614.1:0-30399 GCA_034683725.1 Strigamia crassipes
TTGACCAAAACGACTGAAGTCAATATCTAAATTGACCAAAACGACTGAAGTCAATATCTAAATTGACCAAAACGACTGAAGTCAATATCTAAATTGACCAAAACGACTAAATTAAATATCTAAATTGACCAAAACGACTAAATTAAATATCTAAATTGACCAAAACGACTAAATTAAATATCTAAATTGACCAAAACGACTAAATTCAATATCTAAATTGACCAAAACGGCCAAAATAATTGTCTAGATTAATCAAGATCACTAAAATAAATGTTTAAATTGACCAAATCAATTGTATTAAATATCTAAATTGCAGAGGAAATTTAGGTTCTATCAATAGAGCGCGGGTGTTCTATCAGAACATTCACGGTATTCTCTTTTCAAGTCTTCAAGGCGAGCTATTCCTTCCTTCGTTTAAAAAAGAAACACCAAACCACATGTTTTCACTCATGGATGATTCCAGGTGTTGTTGCAGTATTTTTTTCTCTCCAAATTTATCACAAAGTGATCATCACCTCTTTACATTGTGGTCTCAACAGATTTATTGGAAGAGTGGATCAGGTCATAATCTAAGCCGTTTCTTTTCATCCATATAATCCAATACAAGTCTGAAAAATGAGATCCTATTTAATTGTGGTGCACTTTTTATATTCTTCCACTATTTATGATTTACGCGCATCGGGAACTCACTCAATAAGCAGTGAAAAATAATGGCGAAGAGGGGGGGAATGCAGCCCCACAGTCCCCTTCTTCCAACACTTCTTATGCACTATTCCCCCCATCTTTTTCAAAGAGCCAAAATGTGAATGGACAGGACGTGCAATTCAAAATGGTTCCATTTCTCAGCAACCCAAAAACCCAAGTGGACAAATCGAGCCGTAAACTAACAAAATTCTTGATGAACTTTGTGTTTGTATCGTCCCACCCGGCCACGATACCCCAAAGTCAGATCGTGCATTGTTTTCAACGTTCATTAGTGGACCAACTAAAGTTAATACCATTATGCGCAACAATAAGAAACGTTATTGGAAACTTCTACTTTAATGCGCACATCTTGATGTTTGATACATAAATGGCGCTGTATAACTAAATAAAACGGAAATAAATTCTACACCAAAGGCCTTTCGATCACTCGATCATCATCAGTGGTCATTTTATTTAACAACCGAGACAAGTAATACAAAAAAACGTTGCACCTACGTTATTGGTCCCATATACGAAACAGTTAGCTTGTATCCATAGTGGGAGGCCCCAGTTCAAAGAAGGGCTCTTTACAGTATCAAAATGACACTTGTCATGCTGTGTTTATTGACGCTTATACAGGAATTGCAGCCATTTTGAGAAGGGCCGCCGAATGCTATCAGAATTGCGAGGCCCCTACTCTGTAGCACATTCACTAACAATTTATAAACAATTGACCGATCTTCACCATAAGAAGCTCAAGCGCAAAAAACCTGAGCCCTAAAAAATCTGAATAATAATAATAATAATAATAATAATAATAATAAACATAAATAAAATAAACAAAAAAAAATTTATTCCAGAAGACTCGTTCTCGGTTTTTATTTTATTTTTTTCCATTTCATTTATCTCGGGCCCCCACGGATAGCCCGGGGCCTAGGTGCTTTGCACCAGCTGCACACCCTTTGTGGCCCTGATTTTGTTTTTTGTGATGTTAAAAAATACAAAAACAAAAACACCTTAAACACGACTTTCCTAGTGTAAACTGACCTAGTGTAAACGGAGATCGCCTGTATTTACAACAATTCACCTTCTTAGAAAACTGTTTTAGCAACACTTGGCCATCCACTCTCTCTCTCTCTCTCAGGGCTCCACAACACCAAAGCATTACCATTCCGACTAAACAGCGAATGAAAAGTAAATCTAATGCACATCAAGCAAAGGGGTCATCATGGCGATGGTGAGACCAGATCAAAGATCCCACCTCACCACGAGCTAAAAGGGATGCATCACAAAACAAGTTTTCCAATATTACAAGCCTCCATGTTCTCTTTCATGACACCACACAATTACATTTCACACGGTTCTTTGCAGCAACGTTGGAACCTCTCTGTAGGATGTCCCCACCTTTCTCTATTCCACCGACCCCCTCCCCCCCCTTCCCACCCCCATTCGCTGCACTGCCCTGGAAAAGATGCGGAGGGTGATGTCGAGAGAGTTGGGCCGGGAGGGAGGGAGGGAGGGTGATTCAATTCCCCCCTCTCTCTCTTTTCTGTCCACCCCAGCAACAGAGAAGACCCCGGCATTGAATCGCAAGACAGATGACGATCCACCATGCTAGGCTGACTCGCACGCTGCTCTGACACAATGGGATTAACTGCACGCGCCAACGTCCCCTTTCCATCGTCGGAACGGAGCGGGTCGGGGGGCGAACTGGCCTGCTTTTGCACGTGGGTCGCGCGTGCACTTGCGGGAGCTATTGCGCAACTGTGCATGCTCGGCCGCGTGCCAATGGATAGTGGCATAATAGCGCGGGGTTCTTTATCCAAGCAACGCATACAATTCGGGGCCCGAAGAGGGTCGGCATCAGATCAGGCGAGGAGCTTTTCCGCCCTACAATTCCTTGGAGCCGTGCAAGACGTTTGCTCAAGTTGACGGGGTGGAGGGACAGTCTTTGCTCGAGGACCCTGACAAAAGCGGGAGCAAACCGCAAGAGGGACGTTTAGCCAAAGAGACAGTGCAATGCACGAGGCTACTAGAGCAGGTCGTTGAAATGTCTACCAAACACAACGTCGAAACTCAATCCCACGTGTTCGGTAGAGAAAGGGTCAGCAAAACCCATATCGAGACCTTTCTGCCGTATCCCAATGGCGCATTGTGATACGGGCACTCGCAATATGGGGGCCTAACCCCCATATTTTAAAAGGCCACATTTCGGTTGATCAGTATACCAAAAATTAAAAATTTTGTCATCTTGATACCAGATGACGACCGGTGGCGTTTTATCACCTAAGCCCGCAAGAACGTGGGCTAGGGCCCAAAATTTACAGGGGGCCCGAAAAATCTAGAGTTTTTTTTTTTTTTTTTTTTTTTTTTTTTGGTTCAAATATTAGAGATGGGAAGAATCCAAATCCAAATCCTAAACGGTTCTCGAATCTTCCGAATCTCAAATCTTTCGTGTAAGAATCTCTCGAATCTCTCGAATCCTTCAAGATTCGAGGGATTCAAGAATTCGAATGTTCCATCCCTAAAATATTTCAAATACATTTTACAATGCATTGTAAAAATTCAATTTAAAATTTATTTTTAACTATATTGTTGGGAGGGGCCCAATATGGCCCCCTTTAAAAAAGGGCCCCATAAAATGCATTTGACCTAACGCCCCTTAAAAAAGTTAAAACGTCACTGATGACGTCAATTTTTATGTATTATTAATATAAATTGGTGTCACTGGTCAAATCACACCATTTACGTGTATTTTCGATTTTGCGCATGCTCATACTGAACATACTGGAGCTTAGCAATGACCGTAAAAATTTCTGACCTCGTGTCAGTTGCCAAGCAACAAGATGCATGCGGCTTAGACCTGCGTACACAAAACCGGTAGCAGTCAACATGAGAGAAAAAAAAAAGACAGTGTGACGCGAGTGAATTTAAACAATTGCTTTTCAGCAAAATTATACAATAAAACAACTTTTATCTTTTTTTCTTCTGAATTTTTCTTAAGCGATGAGATTCAAATGCAAATTTAATCCAAAACTTCCTTCGGCGATAAAACCACAAACATTTATTTTTTTTAAATTTATTAGATATGAGTTTTTAAGTCATTCCAGGGAGTTTTAAGAAGTTGCTCTTACCCACATTTACAGGTTTTTTGCCCTACACGTTTAATCCGTTCTTTTACACCCCTGTAAGCAAGGCTGCATTTGGGAAGATTTTAAAAACCTTTTAAATTCAAGTTACTCATTTTGTTCGTCTCAATGAGACGATTTTTTTTAGATGATTTGGTTGGTTTCCCATAGAACACAATGTTACAAATTTTTTATATAACAAATTTTGATATTACAAATTATTCGTTATAAAGAACAAGTTTTTAAGAACTCTCTAATACCCACAAGCCCTTTTTATAACGAATTTTGAAAATTAATCACGTGACTCGCTCGTTTACACGCTGTGCCAAAAAATTTCATTTTTTAAATTGATGAAAATAAACATTTTATTTAAAAAAAAATACTCTAAAAAGATAAATTCAAACAAAAATCACCATGTGTATAAATTAATAATGTTTTTCATGATAAACATGAATTTGTTTTCAGTTGCAGAACTGAAAAAAAAGTTTTGTACTGTAATTTCTTATAACGAACTTTCGTTATAACAAACAGATTTTCAGGTTCCTTGAGATTAGTTATAACGAGGTTCGACTGTACTATTCCAATGCTGCTGTAAATTAATAACATTTAGTTTAATTGATAATACTTGCACATTTTTTTTTTTTTTTAGTATTTTTCTGCATTTTTAAGTGGAAAGAGAAAGTATTTGCAAATATTATCAACTAAACCATAAATATTATTAATTTAGGAAAATATTGGAGTAATTTGTAGGTGGCAGCAACTTACAGGTTTATCAAAATTGGTTTTAGTGCAAACAACACGAATACCAATATTTTGCTTGTAGTGCACCCGCGCACAACCAGAGAATTTACGGTATATACAACCATAGCGAAAAAAAATTTTATCAGCAAGCCCAATACTTCAGCTGATTTAATCTGATTTCAGACCCAATGCGCATGCACATCAAGTCTAAATAACAAAACAAATTAAACTGCAATTTTAAACGCTTTATAAGCGTTAATTATTGTCCATTTAAACAGCCTTTTAACAGCTTGTTGCTGTTGCATTTAGTCTGTTTTAAATGTAAACAAACTACTGCATGTACTGAATATGAGAGCAAAGCATCACTATATACCCGTTGTTATTTAATTATTTTGAGAAAATGCAAATTATTCGTTGGATTCCAAAGAAAAATATTAATAAAAAGCCGGTCTTCTTTTTGTGTCAGGTTATGAATAATACTTGCCACACTTCACAACCATTTTTTACTTAATTTACATCACATAATTGCAAGTGTTTGAACTTGATTAAAAAAAAAAAAATTCCAGAATTTTTCACTTTTGATTTGAAGAGTGAATAAACTTTCAAAAAATAAATAATTGAGTTAAAATACAAACACAAATAAAAAAAATTATATTAAAAAAAAAAAAAAGTAAAAAGTAACTTGTGATTTATTTAAGTCATTGCTTCTGTGTTATTGTATCATTGCGTGCAAAACCAAGTTAAAATGTAAATTCAAACGCGAGGGTTTTTGCACTTTTATGTATTAAATGGCCCAGACCTCACGTTATACAAAGAGTAGCACTCCTAGCACGCAATCTACTTAGAACATTACTCACGAGTATAATTTACAAAAACCAGCCCATCTCAACTTAAGCCAAAAAAATCACGCTACACACCCACAAAAAAAAAAAAAAAAAAAAAAAAAAAAAAAAAAAAAAAAAAAAAAAGAAGTTAATTCCACGGAAAAACTGAAAAATTTAAAAATTACAACTAATTCTACACGCTTTTGTTCCGCACGAAGATGAATGTTATTGCCGTTACCCTAATGTCCCATGAATATAATATCACGGCCATCAATTAGTAATGGCCGCCGACTTGTTTTGTTCATCTCGCTAATCAGATTTTCGGATTAAAATCTGTTTTAATCTCTATTAAATGTATATTCCTTTAATTTAAACAATCCTTAGACATCTATTAATGATTTAAAATATCATTTTAAACAAATTTAATTGAATTACGCTGTTTTACCTCGGTTTTTTAACTTCTTCGTATTGTATCAGTCGCAAATGGCGGTACGTCGGTCGGTTCACGCAAAACCTCGAAATAATTAATTTCCAACAAATACTGCAAACGGAAATTGTATTAATTACTAATCATGTGTCTTTTTATTGTGAAATTATACAAACAGTACTGAAAGTTGCGATTGCTGCGCATCCATTCATTGAGTAATACAAACGACGTCAGTAATAACAAATACCGAGGACCTCTGTCGCCTGTGTTGGTTAAATGCGTCATTACTTTCAATTCCTACCGACAAAAGAAAACATTACATTTTTAATTCAACCAAATGAAATAAATAATAAAATTAATTAATTAATTAAAACTACAAAGATAAAAAATGAATAATTTCGTTTTTTGTGCCAATTTATCACACTTCTTATCAATTAAACGACAAATTTCATATTCAACAGACATAAATCTTAAAACCATTATTTTTTTGATATTTCATAAATACATCAACATATAATTACTATAAGCTTCTTGGATCAAGCTAATTTCTATCGACACGTATTAATTTGTTTAAAAATTCAATCATTTGACTCACAAATCAACTCCTTTTCTTATTTCTTTAAAGTAGCATTCAATTAAATTTCAAAAAAAAAAAATAATAATTCAAAAATTATTCAACAAAAATTAGCCAGAAATTTATATGACTCTAAAACACATAAAAATCCCTGACATTATCCTGGAATAAAAATTTAGTTTGTCCTACAGTACACTCTTGCCCCATTCTAATTATTATAAACCCCGTTTTTATTTCTTTTTATTTTTTTACTCCTCCTCTTTAAATATTACATATAATCGCTTTTATCATTTGAAGGCAGCAACAAACTCGAGACCTGGCTGCATGAGGTCCCTTTAATTAGGTAAATTTCAAGTAGAAATTGCTAGCAAAGCCATTCAGCCTTTAAACAAGGTTTTTACAAATAACTGGCCTTTCACTGCCGAGTCAAAAACCTGCCCGGCGGAGGTTAAGGGAGAGTCCCGAAAAATCGTATGATAACGAAAATTAAATGTAACCAAAAACCCACACAGAAATTAATACACACCATAAAAATAAATAAAAATTAAGATCCGTCAGAAAAAAATATTTAATTGACAATTTTAGTTGAATAAAAAAAAGAAAATTTTTTTTTTTAAATAAATCATTTTTTTATTTCAATTTCAATTTGTTAGCTATCAAAGTTTTTATTTTTCTTCGAGTCTGCGCAAGCTATTACTTAAATAAAAAATTTAATAAAAATTTCATTTCATTTACTGAGCGCTTCCTCCAAATATTAAATGTACTCTACAGTTGATTATAGTGTTTTTGATGACAACCTACCGGGAAAACCTAAAACATGTCTACCAAACCAAAGCAACAGCCACGATGGAAAAATCAAAATAAATAAACAATTTATAACTATTTGTTACACTACAAAAGATAGAGCACAGTATATTAAAATAACCGTAACTTTAATCAGCATAAAACACAACATTTGCACCAAACATGGCGCATATACAACAATAACCAAGATAAAAGAACATTTTTAGATCAAATAAATTGAAATTCAACAATTAAAATCATCTATTTAAAATAAAAAATTTCAAAACGTCAGATGTGGTTCATAGACATTAATTATTTCGTTGCGAAGAAATTTCGAATTCAAGTGATGCACCTTTCTTCCACCATCCATCATCCGCCGTCAATTGAATTCAAAGAAAAATTTGTCAAAGCCCCCTTTGACTAAAGTACTGGTTGCAAGTAGAAATTTCATAATTTATTTTTTATTTATTTTTTACACTCGACAAGCATTATTGTGTACTAAAAAGCAAACTTATTAAATTCCTAGTGTGAAACACCCAATGAATATTCACATCGTAAATTCTGACTTAACAAGACACAAGCGCCAAAGCAACTAGGCTTTCAAACAAGGAACTTGAGTTTCAATATTAATAAATCTGACACAAACATCACTCATGTAACTCATTTACACACCGAACAAAGTTTCGGGGAGGAGGGCAAAAGCAATAAAAAATAAATTAAACCAAAAAAGTTTAATTTAATTTAATTTAATTTAATTTTTCCCATAGTTTTTCGACTATTTAACAGCTTTACTTCATTAATTGACCAATTAAAATTCTTTCTTTGTCCACAAATTTTTTTACCTCAAAAAAATCATGAATTTTGTGAAACTTCCGGTAAAAAAATATTTTTTCTTTTAAGATTTATAAACACAATTATTCTAATCATTAATACCACACAACAAGAAATGAAAATTCAAACAAAATCCTTTCGTCGCAGCTTAATAATCATTTTAATTCAATTAACTACACATTCATATAATCTAAACAAAATCTATTCAATAAACTTTACATTTTTTATCATCAATCATTCTTTTCTCTCGAGAAAACCTCTTTAATCTTCATGTCAGCTATATTCCCCAGTTGTAATTTCATACCCGCAATTAGTACAATCAAAATCGTGCATCTCCCAACTCCATTTCAATGATGAATGAAACATGAGACGAAGATTTTTACCAACGCTTTCAAAGAAGGATTAAACTAAGTAAATTTAACAAGAAAAAACCAAAAAAAAATGTGAATCCTATAAGAGGATTAAATACCATGGCACCATATTGCGAGGATGAGCTTTTGTTGTGTGTTGACAATGCGTAGTTGCGCATAATCCGAAGCAATAAATCTGTCACTCGAACAAGATGTTAAGGCATAAACAAGAGCAAGGAAAACCGTGGAAGGAAGCACGTTGAATGGAAAACGGCCCATGTTGCACCGACTGATCTTATCGATAAAATTATAGCTGTTCTGAGCACGTCTACGTGTACAGTTTAGTTCAACAGATATGCAATGATTGATCTAACAGTGCTCTACCGATGACCGCATTCTTGGCATAACTTGGAAATTGTTTTGTTTCAATGGCCCATACTGCTATTTTTGCTTCTCTTTGTTGTATAACTATAACTACAACTTGTCCAGGCTGCTTCTGTAAACCAGGCACATTTGAACTCAACTTGACCTTCATTAGAAACTAAAAAATCATAGATCTCTTTTAGATAAATATTTATTTTCTAGTTGTTAATTGGTTAGAAGTTATCTAACTTTCAGTTTTATTATAAATAGTGGAGATGAGGTTTGGAATTGTGATTTATTTCGTGTTTAATTTTAGTTATTGCGTCTTTTAAGGTGAAATATACTGAAATGTCACTCGTATTTAAACTTCACTGCATTTGTTTATACGCTGTCATAAATCCTTAAGAAAAGCACTTTTGAGTGATTTTCCTTTCTTTTTTTCATTTTGTCACCACGAACAAGTCGTTTCATTTATTCATTCATAAATGTTTTTCGTGGTTATGAAATATTGCGCGTCAACTGAAAGAAACGGCAATTTCTTTTATTTTATTTTTTTATTTTTATGGCGCCTGAATTTTTATAGAAATCGGCAATTAACCCATCATTGCAATTTGCAAGGGCATGCAAAGGTGCCAAGAGCATGCAAACTGAAAGGAACTCACATGAAATTAATTTTATGTATCTGGGATGTGAGGAAATAATTTATTACACAAATGAGTAAAAAAAAAAAGAAAAAAAAATTATGATGATCCACCTGGGACCCCACCAAAAAAAATTATGTATGTCCATCCCTAAGGTCGACAATTTTTATGGATTTTTTTTTACTGTCCAAAAAAAATTACCCCCAAAAAAATTTTTATAAAAAAAAAAAGGATTAAACTTGTTTGTCTAGTTCACCAGTTCATCCCACCTCCAAAACTAATTTTTTTATTTAAATATTATAAATCTACAAAACTAAAAATTGATTGTTTCTCATTTTCCCATTAAACTACTTAATGTTTTCTTTAAATTTTTAAATTGGAATCTTAAAACTGAAAACAAAAAATTCTGAAGGTTAAAATGTAAACGTAAATAAAGACATTTGCAAATGATGTCATCAAACGAGCCAAACCTTGCAATTTGATTGCTTACTGCTCAAATAAGCATTTAAAAAAATAAAATAAAGTAGTTTGAAACGAGTGTCCTGCGGTGGCCATTTTCGAGTAATTGATGTAATTGGCAACATCAATTCGCTGTGAATTCCAGTTGAAGACTTGTGCGCTTCACAAGCGCATCGAATAATTCGAAACACACACTTGATAAATACCCGAGAAATAACAGGCGATTATTCATTGCAATTTAGATGCAAACATTAACATTAACCATCTATATGAAGATAGATCTGCAGAAAAGAAAACGATTTAGACATTAGGCACACATGTTGCAGTGATCAGGATGCATTAATCATCAGTATTTACAAGGAAATCATCAATTTATCATGTTTTTACGTAATTAAGACCATTACATCATTAAATATTCATTGTGTAATGAAAATAAACGTCGGTAATGCTTTGAAAAAGAATAAACCTTACAAATTTCTCATATTTAATCATTTTGTACATACAAATAATAAATAATAATAAATGCTGGCAATTCAAACAAATAAAAGATAATTTCAGGAATTATGAAACAATTTATTTTTGTATTTTGAAGTTAATTTGTAAGTAGATTATTGAAATTTAAGCTGATTTACAAACTCTTATCACCATAAATCATCATCCATAAGTACAGGTAAAGCACGTGGCTAATTTTTCATAAGAGTATATCATTAAAGGCTAAATTTGTAAGCAGATAAATTCTTTATAGGTTTCTCCATAGCCATTATAGACTATAATAATTTTAAAACAATAAATATTTATGTTTAAAATAAGTTTGTAAAGTTTACTTAGCAGTAGTGATACTAGATGGCGATGTGATCGATTCTAAAGGTCATTGACACACCAGTTCTTTCTAGTTCAAACATCCTAAATCCAAAATTGATGAGCACAAACCCAATTCTTCTTTTTCTGTTTTATATCATAAGACGTTAATTACAAGAGCTTGAAAAAAATAAAATGGCTGCATTTTTTTTTAATTGCTACAAGAAGGAATAATTAGCATAATACCCCTCAAACTGAAATCATTACCAAAAAAAATTTGTAAAAAATTTTTTGATTGTTATAAAAGTTTAAAATTTGATTGGAAATGCTTTTATAAATTTGTGGATAACCAACAACCATTACAAAAGTCAAAAGATAACTTTAGACACGTTTAAAGTTTCTTGTTTTTGTTGTTTTTGTAAACAGCAACAAACAAAAAAGCAGACTATGAATGTGTTCGTTTGTAGTGTGGTGTTTGGGTCTGACGCTTAGTCTTGCGGCTAAATGGCGAATAAAAATTTCATCATTTCAATCAACTAACAAATTGTGGCTCGTTTGTTTGAATACAATTACGTTTTTACTCACGTTTTAGAAGGTGGATGCTTCGCCTGATGGAATTTTGACACTTGAAAGTATGTGACAGCCATTTTGAATTTGGTTTTGTTTGGAAATGTCAAAAACGCCAAAAACTTTGAATGCGTCTGTTATTTTTCACCGACAGAAGTTCCATCAGCCATAATAATGAGATAGGGTAACTTCATCGCCTCTCGCTTCATCGAACGTCGTTTTTAGGCGATGAAATTGGTGCCCCGTATATATCGAAAAAGAAGTAATCGTGAAAATGGGAAAAGTTACCGCGATAAAATGTAATCGCAAATTTTAAATTCGCGAATTTTGCTACCACGAATGCAAGCTACTGTAAAAATTTAAAATTCCAAAAAAGCTACTGCGAATAGTAACCGCAAAATTACAAAATTCGCAAAATTTAAAAAAAATAATAATAATTTAAAAGTGTAAAAATCGAAAATTGTGATCATTGATGTTTCGATTTTTGTTGTTTTTTCAAATTTCGTGAATTTTGCAAAATTGAGAAATTTTGGAATTTCGCGATAACTTTTTTTGCCAAAAAAGCTACTGCAAATTTACTGTTAAAACCGTATTTTCGCATTCGCAGTTACTTTTCGCGGTAGCTTTTTTGCTAAAAAAGCTACCGCTAATTCGCGGCATTTACGGTTCGCGGCAGTTAAGATTTGCGGCGTTTACGGTTCACGATATCTCGGTTCACGGTATCTAATAAGTTTGCGATTAATATTTTCGCGGTTAATATTTTTGCGATTCCTATTTTCACGATATATCATGCGCCCATATTATGTTTCGTAACATAATTATATAAACTAATTGAATTTGAATGTAATCATTGCATACAATAAGGAAAAGAATAAAAAATCTTAAGGGGCCAAGTTCACAGAAGCACAAGATAAATATGACTCCTGCTAGTACAAAACCAAAGTCGTTAATGACAAAACAATACAAAAACATCAACAAAAAAAAAAAAAAAAAAGAAAATAATAACGCGCAAGAACTTAAATACAACAGACAATCATTATTGTCAACAATAGCGCATGGAAAAAGGCTTAAAAGTTAGGCTTAACAAGAGAACCTCAAATCAGAAGAAAATACAAATTGAATAAAAAACCACATTACAAAACTTCATTATATTTATATTTAATTAACCTTCGCTGTTTTGATTACAGCTTATGAAGAATATGAACATATGCTGTCATTTTCCAAGCTTTTTCAATGATCTGAAAATTACATCACAAAACCCAACTAAAATTGCACACATAACCAATAAACAAAAACAAACAAAAAAATCATTTCCTTTAAAAATTAAAATTTTCTATTTAAAAATGAAAAGTCACGAAAAACCCACCGGGAAGTAATTTTTCCGACAAAATGATAATGATTGTATTTCAAACGCAGAGACCACCATCTTGTTGTTGATCCCTCACAAATACTAATTGTACCGTGCCGAGTACCATTTCATTATTGCCATTTATCTTGGCAGGGTGGTCCTCTATAAAGACGGCCCACCCGGTCAGATTGGCCGCGATAAAAACAAGTGGAGCATTTTGAAAATGAATTCGAAACCTGCCGGTAGGTTGATGGATTTATGGCATACATGATAAACCTTTAGACATTATTTTTGGCTCGCAGCAAAACTATGAGCACATTTCATCATAACTCTGCAACCATCAGACATCCATCTCAGATCTCAAAGGAAAATCTAAAAGAAAAACCTTCTGTCTAATTGATATTGAGCCAAATTTAAGTGTCTTCTGGTTAAAAGAGGGAAATAAAAAAAATTCTCACATCGCGAGATGAGTTGCCGAGATAACATTTTTTTTTCTTTCTTTTTCTTCTTTTTCGTGTAGATGCCTCTGGATGAGCACTTTTTTGTCCTCAAATTTTCTTAACGACCTTCGCTATTATAGAAGTAGAGGCCAAGACATTTCTGACAAGTCGTGCTTTCTGAAGATGCCGAACTAATGACTTGTTGCAAGACCAAACACACGAGATCAACATTATATTGTTTTTTCTTCTTCTTTTTTTTTAGTTTAGAGGGATTTAGAAATAATATAGTTAAGAACAATGTTACCCAAGTTGGGTAATAATAGTAATAATAAATCATTAAAAACATTATGTGCATTTAAAGTTTCTGTTTATAATAGAGGGTTTCATTATACGTATAATTTGACAATTTTGTGACTTTGTATTAATCACAAAATCAATAATTAATTGAAACCTCTAAAAACAATCGCATGATTTTTGCAATTTTGCATTGTCTGCCATTTTGGGTATTAGTTGTACCATACCAATTAAAAATGTGATCCAAAAAAACGGGTACTGTATAATTAATGTGATAAAACGAAATTTTGTGACATAATTTTTAATTAGCAGCGTTTTAATATTCACAAGTTTGACAGAGTATACCAGAGTCGTTTCTTGAGTTTCCTAGTTATGTGATCATTGATGCTCCAGTCTATTGATGATAATTCAAGTTGGTCACTTAATCGAGCTTGGCCGCCTCCATTTTGATAGTGCGTGTGAGATTAATTCGTTTTTGGGTCTTAGAAGTAAATTGCAATTAAAATTCCTTTATTTTCACCCTAAAAACTCTTCTTTCAACACAATTCTGCATTTATTCACTTTTTTTTGCTTTCACCTGCAAGCATTAGAACAATAAGAAGTTTGATCCCAAAACCAGTTGCTTTTAACAACTTAAAAAAAAAACACTCCAGTTGTCCTTTCTCTGTACAAATTTTCGACTATTGTATATGGCTGTTTTTAGTTTCCATCCTGTTCACACAAACACATTAAAAACACCAAATACATTGACCATGTATAAACCTATTATTTCAATCGAAAATGTATAATTTCAACATACAAATTCAACCAAACAATTTTATCAGAAAAAAAACAACATTCAAACCTTTTTCAAAACACAACTTCTTGCTTCACCAACAAACCAGGTGCACTTGAAACTACTAACTAACTTTTTTTTGCTCATTTTTCCACTTAAAATAACATCAACCCTTTACCCCAGGCAGAGCCAGCTAGGACAATCATACATAAACTTATCTTCACTTTAATTTTCTACTTAACCTTCTATTTTTTACATCTTTTATTTCTCCCTTTTTTTCATTTTTCATACCAATATACAGAACCAAACTACCAGTATTCGTCTACAACTCCTCCCATTATTCCTAGTGGAAGCCTCTGGCCCTCCTTTCTACATTAAACTTAAAAAAAAATAAAATGGCGCTCCTGTTTTTGATTATTACGAGCCGATGGTTATAATTACTGACGAGCACGTGGGCATTGACACGGGCAGCAGATGCACACGCGACGACTTCATTTTTCATGTGCAGCACGTGCTGTCAAAATGAAAAAAAATTTAATAAAAAATTTAAAAAGCAACCTTAAGTCGGACAATTTTAAAGGTTCGTCCATCCGCATTGCTTTTGCTTCACACCTTAAAGTCGGAAATTTATTCCCAAAGATTGCAATTGCGATTTGCACGACGACGATTCGGGCCAGCTGGTTGTGCATGCAAATCCGCCATAAATTAACAAAGTCGATATAATCTGGCTCCATAAACATAACACTTGCATAGAAGCTAAACGGGCAATTATAAATGTTCGCACCTTTCGCAAAACCAAACAGTGGCTTGAAATGGATAATAATTTAAACACTGCGCATCCAAACCAACAAACAAAAAAAAAAAGAGAAAAAAAGAATTGCAAATTTTATTTATTTGCTTTGAGTAAACTGAACTTTATCTGATTGATCTAAAGTTGTAAATTAGTTTTTCAAATCATGTTGAAATTTCAATTTTTTTTCTTGTCCCGAGGCCCCAAATTTCCAGGGGCCCATTTCCCAATGAAAATATTATTTCGGTGGGGTCCCTAAAGAAATAGAAGAATATTACGGTTAATTTCGAATTATTGAACGTAAAACTAATGCGAAAAGATGGACCAACTTTAATTGCATATTTTTCATTTTATATGGCTTTTCTTTGAAACATAATTTCCCTTGCAATTTTTATTACTCATATTTTTATTACTTCTCAAATGAATTCATTTGTAAACATATCTTCTCAAGGTTAATAGTCGGCCTTCTTTACTTACGTAGTAATTATACGCACAATATGATCAAAAAGCTAATAAAGTCAAACTCCTGATTCCGCATATGTTATATGTATACGTTTATGCCCGGTGTTGCTTTTTGGAAAAATACACTTTTCGCTTTATTAGGTCTTTAAAAGGGCTTAGGACTTAGACCTGAGAAGATCGAATCTTATAAGAGCTTGATATTATTCTGAACACGTTTCGGCTACTGTGGGTTAACAAAGTTAAATTACCTGGAAATAAAAATTGGCAGACAAGTACACATTTTCCTGCGGGTAAAAATTAAAAGGAAAGTTGGCTAGAAATGTATGAGAAAAAACGCTTGATGGTTTCATTTAAAAAATAATTAAAACAATCTAAAAAAAAACAGTTTAAATGGAAATTATGAAGAAATATCAAACATGGAAGCAATTGAGTACGTAAATAACGAAAAAATAGAAGAAATAAGCGAAAAAATAAAAAAATAAGCAAAAAATAAAAGAAATAAGCAAAAAATAAAAGAAATGCGAAAAATAGAAGCAATAAGCGAAAAATAAAAGAAATAAGCGAAAAATAGAAAAAATAAGTGAAAAATAAAGGAAATAAGCAAAAAATAAAAAAAATAGAGGAAATAAGCAAAAAATAGAAGAAATAAGCAAAAATAAAAAAAAATAGAAGAAATAAGCAAAAAAATAAAAAATATATAAGAAATAAGCAAAAAATAACAAATACGGAAAAAAATGAGTAAAAATAATAAATATGGGAGCAAACGAGTAAAAAATAACAAATATGGGAGCAAATAAGTATAAAATAACATATGAAATCAAGAGTAAAAAATAATAAATTTATTTAGTTTTTAAATAAAATAAAACAGTAAAAATAATCTAAATTTAATTTTGGAACAAACAAGTCAATGACAGATTGTAAATGTCAGAAGTGTGACATGCCAAGACACTGGTCTAGGCACCATTGCAATTACCTTACCTGTAAATGCAACACTTGTCAAATAAAAAAACAGCCAGACACAAACCACACACAAAAAAAAACATCCAATAAAAGAACCCAAAATCACTAATTCATCCTCTTACCAATTTTTTTTTTTTTTAAAACATAAATAAAAACAACACAATTGTATATTTTCATAATTAAATGATAATCCCATAACAGAACTTATTAGATACGGCAGTGGTGTGACTCACATGCCATTAAGATTACTATGTGTTGGTGATTGTGAACTGAATACACAGCACTTTTCTCAATAGCTTTAACGACAAAAAAATAGAATCATCAAGATCATTCCCTTTTTTTTTTTTAAACTTTTCTTTTTCCTTTTTTTTTAATTGGTTACTTGGTTTTTTTCTGAGTATTTTTTGTCCCCCTCCATTCATCAAATGAACACAATTTGAGCATTAGGGATTGAAATGAATCTAATGTTGAGCACTTTTTTAAATAATTTTCCCATTACGGTTTCATGGGTGGTCTTTAACCATGCCCATGGGTTGTAATGGGACAGTATTGGCGTCCTATAATTGGTCTAATAAATGATTGCCTATAGGGAAAAGATGAGAGAGTTAATTTTCTACAATACAAAAAAAAAGTCGTAAAGAAAAAGCGACATTTTAACAAATTCGTCAACTTAAAGAAAAAAAAGTTGTGTTTGTTAACAATTAGCAATTTCTTATCTATAAAGAAATAAAAAACTTTTATATATTTGATTTTAAAACCTAAAAAGTGGAGCCCAAACTGGTTTTCAATGGCTGCTCCTATGGGACGATGTGATCGGATGAAAACGTTAAAAATAGTTTGTTAGACTACGGTTTAGCGTATTTAGAGTTATATTTTTTGTCAAAAGTTAATTTTGAGTAAGTGCACACGTTTTGTTGGTTAAAATTAAAACAGGAAGTAGTTTTATTCAAATTTTGAGAGGCCTTTAATCGTAAAGTAAGCGCGGCCTCCTGACGGAAATTTAAAACATCAAAATACATAAATCACAAAAATAATTAAACACAACTAGATATTAATCCCCATTACAAATTCTACATATACAGTAAATGTATTGAATCAAAGTGATATATATAGTTTTATATAGCGAATAATTGAGTTAAAAATTAAGTGGCATCAGCAAGGTAATTTAATAGAACTACATTTCAAGTTTAGACGTTTTTAAAATAAACAGCATTCCTTCGGTGATATTTTATTTCCACGCCACGCACCGGTTTTAATGACATTTATTGTCAATTTCATCGCTGAATAAGAGCGCAACTAGTTGGCTCATAAGATGCATTCAAAGTTGAAGCAGTAAACGGTTCATTGTGTGTTTTTGTTTAAGCAAATTAAGTTCATCAAGCAGTTAGCTCAGTGGCGGCTTACCAAAAAGCCAAAGGCCCCAAAGGTTTAGATGGGCCCAAGAGCACATTAAAGCCTAGTTGCAATAAGCGTACTAGAGCTCTGATTTTTACAAGCCTCAAAATCCTAAAAATCAAATCCTAAAATCCTCAACAAAACAAAATTGTAGAACTTGGGCCCCCACAAAAGCGGATTCATAAATTCTCGCAGTGTCAGGGGCCCCAAAATTCCCAAAAAAATCCCAACAAGATAATATTCAAATTAGAGCCTCGTAAAATATTGCAGAAAGGGCCTCCAGAGCGTAAATCTACCTCTTGGCCCTCAAAGTCACACTGTCTGAGGCCTCAAGCTTTGTAAAACCACCACTGTAAGGGCCCCTGCCTAAAGTCTAAACTAGCATCCATTAGTTTAAAAACTAAACATTTATGTCTAAAATTTGATAGATTTGAGCACCTAGACAGTAGTGCGACACACACGGGGCCCCCAAAGTGCCTACACCTAGAAGCCCCTAAAATGCTTGTACCTAGGAGCTCCTAAAGTGCTTGTGCTTAGTGGGCCCCAGCCCAGACGGAGTTAATCCGCCACTGAGCAAGCTATTCAGAAAAACCATGGAATAACTTTATTTATATATTTTGATAACTACTATTATGTTGATGCAAGCTCGATTAATAGAATAGAATCATGAACCAAGGATAACATGGACACGTCTCCATGTGTTATTTCCTATGGATAGGTGGCCCTGTGCTCTGATTCGCTGAAGGCAGTCACATGTGTTACACCATTGCATTGTGGGTTTTTCTCAGTGGCAAAAAATAAACTGCTACAGTCTAAAAATATTTGTTTTTGGTCTGAAATATTTGTTTTTGGTTTAAAAATATTTGTTTTTGGTCTAAAAATATTCGTTTTTGGTCTAAAAATATTCGTTTTCAGTCTAAAATATTCGCTTTTGGTCTAAAATATACGTTTTTGGTCTGCAGGATTTATTTTTGGTCTAAAACAGTCAATTTCAGACTAAAAGCTTGGTAGGGAAAGGCCTCCCAGAATGCAAAGCGGTTTGCATGTGGCGCCACCGGTGGCATAACGGACTGGACTCATGGAGACGTGTCCATGTTATCCTTGGTTCATGATAGAATAACACTTATCAAATGATTTTCTTTATTTATTACCTTTTTCTAATCAAATGGTAAGTGGAAAATAATTATTTCGCAAAATTAATTACACCTGCGAATTGATTTCAAGCACATGCCCAGCGGAAGTTGTCAAACAAGGTGCCAACTTGGAGTATTAACAGGGTGATCACTTATGTTTCAACTGAATACTCTGCAGTGGCAACTGGCAATTGGTATTACGTTGAGAGCAGAGTGCTTGATCTTCCTCAATTGATTTCTTTGAACTGACGCCGACACCTGAAAAACATCTCTCACCTTTAATAATTAATAATTTAATATGCACATCAATTTCACAAAATCAAATTAACAACGTCCATGGGTGGTCCCTTGAATAAAAACGAGTAAATTAGAAATAAACGCTGTAAAAAGAATATTTATCCCTGACTGTGATGTGGCTAAAGACCGCTGATTAAAGACATTTTGACAGCATGATTACTTAATAGGTGACAAACTGTGAGGAAAAAATCCTATTAATTGCAGTCAATGTGCTCTTGTAATTAAGGCACCCGTAACTGTCATTAGAAACCCTGCTGACACCATGATACGCCGTCATTAGTAATATTTCTGTCAGTTTTTTGCAACTTTAATAATAGATTTTAAGCGTATTTAGTTCACTGAAGATTTATTAAACTTTTATACGTTTGAGACAATTCAGTTTTGACAGTTCTTTAAAAGTGAAGAAAAGATTTGCTAGGAATATATGGTAAGCAGGGCTCGGAGCATTTACAACAGAGGGGTCCATAACAAGAACGGATTTATAGGTTTTTGCAGTTCTGGAAGAAGAAGAACCCTGTAGGGCTGTGGGGGCCCCGAAATTTCAAAACAAAACTTGTTGCTTAAGAGAAATTTTCAAAAACAAAAATTTTTTTTGGTTTTTTTTTTTCAATTAGGGCCCCAAAAAAGGCTGAGAGAGGGGGCTCTCCAGACCTGAAATTTGTTTCTGTTATGAATATTCAGTAATGACATCTTTAAAATTTTTTCGAGTCAAAAATACTGCATTTACACTTAAAGAAATACATTTTTGTTAGCCACAAATTTATTTTAAGCTGAAAACAATGCATTTTTACGCAAAAGAATGCATTTGCACGCAAAACAATGCATTTTCACGCAAACACAATGCATTTCTACGCAAAGCAATGCATTTTCACGCAAAGCAATGCATTTCTACGCAAAGCAATGCATTTTCACGCAAAGCAATGCATTTTCACGCAAAGCAATGCATTTCAACGCAAAGCAATGCATTTTCACGCAAAGCAATGCATTTTCACGCAAAGCAATGCATTTCCACGCAAAGCAATGCATTTTCACGCAAAGCAATGCATTTCCACGCAAAGCAATGCATTTTCACGTAAAACAATGCATTTTCATGCTCATGCAAAACAATGCATTTTCATGCTCATGCAAAACAATGCATTTTCATGCTCATGCAAAACAATGCATTTTCATGCTCATGCAAAACAATGCATTTTCATGCTCATGCAAAACAATGCATTTTCATGCTCATGCAAAACAATGCATTTTCATGCTCATGCAAAACAATGCATTTTCATGCTCACGCAAAACAATGCATTTTCATGCTCATGCAAAACAATGCATTTTTATGCTTATGCAAAACAATGCATTTTCCAGTGTAATAATTGCACTTTCACACAAAACAATGTATTTTTCAATTAAATAATGCATTTTCATGTGAAAAAATTTATTTCCCTGTGAAAAAATTCATTTTCTTGTGAAAAAAATTCATTTTTCTATGAAAAAATGCATTTTCAAAAAAAATGAAATAAACCACGCATTTATGGACAAAATTATCCATTTATAGACGAAAACATGCATTTCTATCTGAAAAATGCATTTTATACAAGGGCAGATAAATTTCCCCTTTGCTCATCTCTCCCTTAATTGGGCCCTTACCATATTACGGTAACTTATCTTTAAATTTGGCGCAATTATATCGTTAGCACGCCTCTGGTGGCGGAATTTTAAACTCATGGTATCCAAACCGTCACAAACAAAGCCCCAGTGAGCAACTTTCCCACACACTCGTACCTGCTGCTCCCTCTTTTCTTTTTTTTTTTTAAACTTTTATTTTCCTGTTACACTTTACGATGTCTATATTTCTTCCAAATACTAATTACCCAACCCGAAACCACCGCAGAAGATACGCACAAAATGAGATGATGACCTGTCACATGAAACTACCTTCATTACTTAGAAAATAATTATTAATTATTTTTCACGCTACAAAAACTACAAAAATTCTCCATTTTGGCATTTTCCCAAACAGTTAAAGATTTAGTGACCCACAAATCTTAATTTTTTCTTCCCCAAGCCTAATTTTGAACACAACTACAAAATCCCAATTACAAATAAAAATTTAGAAACACAACAAAACGGATTTTTGACAAAGACAACATAAAATTGATAAAAATCGACCAAAACCAGCAATTTCACAAATTGTGATCAGATATTCAGATAGCAGACTCTTACCCGTGTGATTTGTAATTTGTTCAGGGACCCAACAGCCCATTCTTCACAGTATACCTCGCAGCTACCGTTTGGACACAGTCGTCAAAGAAAACAGCAGCTGAAAGTACAAAATAAACGTCTTTATTCTAAGATCCCAACGTAGAATCTACATTTATTCTGTATATTTGTGTTACCTGGACATATAAAATGGCTGACGAGATTCTCCCAAGTCGCCTTCATCACGAGACATTTATAGATGCAATTATTTAAGTTAAGTGTCTCGCATTCCGCATTCACGACTTCATTTAAAGCATTAAAACTTTAATTGTCATATTCCCGCGCATTTCATCTCCCACACACTTAATTACCAACTGTTTAAAAAAAAAAATTAAAAAAAAAAAAAATACCTTTTTGTTTTTATTTTTCAATTTGATTAAAGCTGGTCTTGGCCACGACTACCCAGAAAACGAGGCCGAATTAGGCCATCAATAAACCCCAGAAGATGGTTCATCAAACCCTCATTTTCACGCCACATTCATTCACACTTAAAACCTGTATTTAACACTCAATCCCCAAGGTGATCTGACTGATCTCCCAACAACTTTTACACGCTGCTACTGTTTCTAGCCAGAACTAAACAACTTAACTCCCGGCCACAACACACCTACTATTTCACGGCCCACGCCCTTTTAACACCAACACTTCACAACCAAACAACACAACGATGCCAACGTAATTTCACCCAAACAAAACAATCGCAAAAAATTAAAGTCATTTTTAAAGCGTCGTCAACTTCGGTGAATGTTTCGCGTTGGCTGGGGCCCCCAATGGGCCCAAGCCGAGCCCTTCCGTGGGATAATAATTATAGGTTTTCTCCACTCAAAAGTTTGGTGTCTCTTAATCTTAACCGCCTGAATCTACATCATGTGCGTTTGCCTTTCGGCCGAGTTATCAGTCTCCTACAAGTGGTAATTATAGAGGACCATCCTTAGTTGGTTTGGCTGCCCCTTTTTCGGATGGGACTTGGAGAAGAATACAAGTGTATTTCTCATTCTTTAAGCTGCACAATAAACTACATTTCCCCTCCAGTCAGCTTGTGAAATGAAAAATGTTTTTTAAGAGCATCAATAAAATAATGTCACAAGAAGATGGGAAAAAAAGGGATTTTTAAAGAAACGAGTTTTTGTGTGTGGTGGTATAAAACGGGACGTTAGAACGAAGTCATAACTTTGAAAAATATTATATCTTGCGAGGGGATTTTAGAAAAATGTTGATATTTTAAAATGCAACTGTTTTAAAGCGTAAACGGTCGTGTTATGCTCGTGGGACGAGATTTAACACGAGAATTTCGTGTTGCTACTTGTTAGCGGGATGAATAAGGAATTGACACGTTCTTGGGTGTAATATGTTCTAAAAAATAGAATTTTTATTAACACGAGGTTCTCGTGTCCAAAAATTGTCTGGCAACACGATGAAACTCGTAGCACGAGCTTAAGACGATCCCCTCTAGAGGTCGTGCTATTTTTGTGGCGCCACTAAAGTCAATATGAGATTTTACAGGGACAGTAGTAGCGGTTTTACGCAAAAATCGCTTCGAGATTTTGAAATCTTGTTGAAATCCTGAAAATTTAAAAATTTCAGGAGGATTTCTCAAGATTTCAGGAGAATTTCTCAGGAATTCAGAAGGATTTCTCAAGATCTCAGAAGGATTTCTCAAGATCTCAGAAGGATTTCTCAGAATTTCAGGCGGATTTCTTTAAAGATTTTGATCAATTTTTGGATTTCCAGAATTTCCAAGATTTCTAGTATTTCCGAAATTTCTTGGATTTTAAAGATTTTTTAAAGATTTCAGAGATTTGCTGTGGATTTGAAGATTTCAAGTGAATTTCTTTACAAATTTTGCTTGATTTTGCTCTAAATTTTGCAACAATTTAAAAGATTTCGTAAATTTCTATAGAATTTCTAAGATTTCCTGAAGATTTCTAAGATTTCCAAAAAATTTCTAAGATTTCCAGAAAATTTCTAAGATTTCCAGAAGATTTCTAAGATTTCCAGAAGATTTCCAGAAGATTTCCAGAAGATTTTTAAGATTTCCAAAATTTCCAGAAGATTTCTAAGATTTCCAGAAGATTTCTAAAATTTCCAGAATTTCTTAAATTTCTAAGATTTTGAAATCCAAAATCTTAGCCCGTACGAAATTTTCAGGATTGGCTATCCCCTCGATTTTACACTACTCAAGTTCCATAGGTATAGGAGCCCTTATAAAGGAGACCCTAATATAAAAAAAAATTTACTAAAATTTTTTTTAGAATTTTTTTTTTTTGGAATTTGGGGGCTCGAGAGACATTTTAACGGTTAAGGCTCCTTCTCGCAACCTTTTTCAGGTCCCTAATAGAAAAAAAAAATTTTTGGAATTTTTTCTGTTGGTATTTTGGGGCCCCTAAAAATCAAAGGTCTCTGTACACAAAATTTTCGTGTTAAATTTCGTGCCAGACCATAACAAGACCGTGTTGCGACATTTTGTTGTGTTTATAATTCTTTATTAAAACATTTAAAAGTCAAATGTCCCAAAATAAAATTAAAACAAAATATATTCCTTGCAACATCGATGTGTGTAATAATTTTCAATACAAAAAAAAAAAATACAAAAACGATCACATGTGAGTGTTGTGACCACTGTGAGTCACAAAACACGCCCATTTGATGAGATCATCAATTACAAGATGCACACAAATTTATAAAAAAAAAACCGTAACTTAAGTTACAATACTTCAAATTTATTGACCACTGTTTAATCCTCTCATAACTCGTGTGCCAGAGATTAAATTTTTAATAAATAAACTTGTTTGCACGTTAATTACAAACTATTAAGCAATTTTTCCAATAAAAATTATCTCCCAAGGCCAGTAAGTCTAGGTCAAAACAATTATTCTCTCTCTCAATATAGTCATGGTAAATCTTCATGAATTTTTCATGCTGGGGTGATAATGAACGTGTGTTCGAGTTAACATGCTGGAAAATGTCTCGCACAACAGAAGCAAAAACGCAAAGCCGACGGGCATTGGTTCAAATTGGTAAGTGGCCGCCATGACCAACCCAAAAGACATTTTCAACTTGACTCCATCACACCATACTATTTTGTTATCTTTTTTTTTTTTTTTTGATGAGTGGTTTCCTTTATTTTTCGGAAAAAAGGCCATTCTTGTTTAATTCTTTTGGGGATAATAAAAAAAATTAGAAAAGAAAAAAAGAAAATGTCTTCAGCGACAGTTCTGAGTTGCTGGAGATGCAGTAAATTGATAAGATGAGGGGATAGCAGCAGAGCTTCACCTTGGCCTAGGAAACCAAGCGGAAAAAATGAGAAGAAGAAAAAAATTGCAACAAATTAAAATGAAATTTGACGTTTCATTTTACTTGGAATTATTAATTACACTGGAAAACAAATTTAATAGAAAAGTAGAACTTCAAACGAAAATTTAGTTATTTTGTTGTTTCACTTTGTTCAGAGAAATAAAATTCGCTGGTATTTACTATGTAATTATTCCAGAATGTCTAGGAGGAGCAATTTTCTGACCAGAAGCATTTCCAGCTTGAGACACCACTTTAGGCTTTTCTCACTGGCAGATTACCCATAAAGCAAATTAGGCATGCGCCTAGGGGTTCCACGTTCTACTATTTTGTCAGTAATTAATTTTTACACTCAGAAAAATGCATCTTCCAATCTAAAATAGTTTCATTTTTCCATAGTTCCTATAATGTGCATTTTTCACCTAAAATGTGCATTTTTCATCTAAAAATTTGAATTTTTTAACCTAAAATCTGCATTTTTTTTAACTTAAAATCAAAATTTTTTAAAACCTAAATTTTTTTAAACCTAAAATCTGCATTTTTTAAACTTAAAATCTGCATTTTCACTTAAAATATACATTTTTCACCTAAAATCTGCATTTTCCACCTAAAATCTGCATTTTTTACCTAAAATCTGCATTTTTCACCTAAAATCTGCATTTTTCACCTAAAATCTGCATTTTTCACCTAAAATCTGCATTATTCATCAAAAATCTGCATTTTTCACCTAAAACCTGCATTTTTCACCAAAAATGTGCATTTTCCACCTAAAAATTGCATTAATAAATCTAAAAATTAAACTTGTGTCTAAAATTTACATCTAAAATTTTTAAAAAATTATAATTTTTTTTAAAAAGTGCATAGTCCAGCCATGGGTGCCCCAAGAGCCACTGGCTTCTGCTAATACATTTAAAAGTGCAGATAAATGCCCTACAGTCGGAAAGCTTCATTGATTTGAGTGCAAGTTTGAAAAGTTTAAAAAAAAATTGAAATTGAGTGCATAAAACGTTAAGTGGTGTGTACGGTATATCAAATAATATGGTAATAAGAATGGTAATACGCACTCGCTCTTTAATCGCAAGGACAATAGCCTTAGGCGTTAGACTGAACGACGGCACAACACCTAGAAATTGATACCCAATGTAAATTCCATATTAGTTTGACGTCATTCAGTCTAACTCCCAGGGCAACCGTTAGGTCATCAAAGTTTTGATGCATCCGTCCGCGCTTATTACAATAATTAGCCAAAGATGCACGAATTTCAATTACGGACACGAAATTCCCATACCGTGATAAATTTTTCAATTCTTGTCAAAGAATTTTTGTTATTTCTAGAAAATTATAAATAATAACAATCCTGAGTTAATTTTAATTTTTTTTTAAAATAGCAAATTGCCATTTCCATTGCCGCAATACGTGAAAATTCCCTTATTAAATAATGTTAACTTCCTAGCAAAGCATTGGTTATGTGCGCCACATTGCGGGAAACCACGGAACCTAACGCACGTTTGAGCACTCAACGGTCAAACGTCCGTTATTACAAGCGTCGTTGAAGTAAAAGTCCCGCAGTTAAAGCGCTATTTCCGAATTCGAAACTAAAAAAATAAACGAAACCAATATCATAATTTTTAACTTTAAAATGTAAAATTAAATTTAAAAAAAAATTAAAAAAATTAAAAAAATTAAAAATAAACAGAAAAAAAAGATAGAAAAACATTTTCTTCATATTTTTCTTTTTTACATAATTAAATTAATCCACTCAAACTTTATCCTCCAAAATCCGAAAGCTGAGCATTATAAAAAGTATGACATAAACTACGTGGATATATTTACGTAATAAAATCAACGTTTCAAGTGCTAATCAATACGAGTTGCGTGTTGTTTGCAAATGTCACATCGGGTGAGATCTTTGACGTGATAAAACTTGCAATGAAGGAGGAAGCCAAATTGGAATAGACATAATCTCTGCACTGAATAATTAAAAAGCTCGCTTTTGCACCGAGCGAAAAAGAGGAAATAATGCACTTTGTGCTGTGCCACGTAGGCACTTTTAACCAATAACCAACAGCTAAACCCCCACATTAAACAACTCGGCAGGTGAAAACAAATCAATCAATAAAATCCCACAGTACAATCAACTCGCCAATATCGTTCTCGCATCTCAACAAATTCAGAATTTCGTTGTAACAAATCGCAAAACACCCAAGAAATCTGTTTGCTATAAGAAAAATTCTTTATAACAAACTTGATAAAACTACTTCTTCCGCGTAACTAATGGTTAACTTGTTAATCATCGAATTTTTAGACATATTAAAGATACGCAATAATAAAGGTTGTTTAACCCAAAACGTTTTCGACCATTCATGGTCTTCCTCAGTGGGTTTATAACAAACTACAGTAGAATGGGATTAAATTAAACTCATCTGTTACAATTGACGGCTTCTTGCCAATGTGAATGACATTAATGATGTTCAACTTTTGTTAAACAGAAATTGTTTTGTGTTTAGCAGCCATTTTAAAATGGAAAATTTCTCCAATATCTATTGTTTTACACTTGATTTCTAAATGAGGACATCAGTTGTGACTTGGGAGTCATGTGATCAATTTTTAGAGTGTCCATTGTAACGAACAATTTACTCCATTTGTTTGTCCACTATTTTCACTTATTTTCCCACTAAAAAAAACTGAATTTTACACCACTTTTTACACACTGTTTTATTAAGTAGACACAAAATAATGATTTTACACCAGATTTGAATACAGTTTTACGGCATCAGGCTTTCTCTCAATTGACCAGTTATAAACCATTTCTTTTAAAATTACTAAAAATAATAGAAAGGAAGCCTTTTTCTAAAGATATAATAAGATTTAGCCCTATCATTCGTCGATTCCAACCCACGAAATAAAAATTTAATCAGAAATAGAACAATACATAACAAAATAGTTTAAAAAAAAAATAAAATAGAATAAAAAAATTATTCCATTTTTATTTCCATTTGGATTCTTTATTTGGTGCTTAAATGTGCGTTGAAAACAATAACCCATCAAAAAATGTCAGTAATATTTCCTGGTGTTTGATTATTCTCGACCTGTATCTATAGACTATTTACTATTTTATCGCCATGTGGGTACCAGTTGAAATCTTAGTTCCCGTCACCGCAGCTCCTATCAGGGTTCCATTAATTCCTAACTACCGAGCTGGGTTGCAGAGTCACAACAGGAGGAAACGTCAAAGCGCAGCGTTTTTTTGTTCCCAAGTGCACCTGCCTAGTCAATTTATAGACTTAATCGGTGAGGAGGATAGTATGTTTGCTCACCGATTACTACGCCATACGACGCGTGATTAAGCAATTCCTTCAATAGCAAAATACCACTTAATACTACACATTTTCCTTATAGTTTTCACCTTTTAACAGCTTGATAATGCAATTTTGTTTGATTTTAATCCGCATATTTAGGTCAAACAAAACAATTCGTTGGTTATTTTATTTCAAAAATAATTCTTTTAATTTAAAAAAAAATGATTACTTAGTGAGAAATATTAAAATCTACACGTGTAATATTTTTTTAAGCATCTGGAATGTAATAAAATGCTTGTCGAAAATTAAAAATTCACTCAGGGCTTATTAGTTCTCAAGCCATCGCCTCTGAAACTCCATGACCAGGTGTTCAACAGAGGGGGTTATGAGCAATCAAAGATTAAGAGGAAATTTGTTTACAATCAAATCCTTTTATCTCTTGTAGGAATCAATGGATTTTTATTGACTCATTAAACCACCTCCATCTTTGTTTTTAAGCACTAAATTAAGAAAACTACCCAAGACACAATTGACCACACAAAATTGAATTTCTGCGAGGTCACAACGCCCATAAAACGATCGTTTTATCACGTATTATCACACAAGGACCCTAAAACGACCTTTTCACCAGGTTTTTATCATAAATTAACTCCAAATCGATGTTTAAATTGAATTTTTCTCATTTTTGCATCATTAAATTACCGTTTCAATTCAATTGGTGTTTTATTTACTACCGACCACGACCCTAGCACCACACACTTATTAAAGGTCAAAGCTATAAAAGAGAGATTTCCATCTACTACAACGACTCTTTTCTATTTGCAGACCCCGCTGCACGCAAAAATCAAAAAACCCCAGCGCCGAACAACCAGAACTCGACATCTGATTGGTCGAACACACCTGATAAAGCCTCCGTACAGTAACACCAACAACCAGACGACATCAACAACTCAAACACGTGGAAAGGGGAGACCGAGAGAGAGAGAGAGTTAGAATCAGAGGTAGGAGGGCGAACAACGCTAGAACACTGGCAAATGCACCTGGCCAAACCCCGGTTTCCACAGGCCTCCTAACACGCGGATAGACACAGACGCTTTCGTGCCAACATTGACTACGCACACTATACGATTGGTAGAAAAAAAAATAAGAAGAAAAAATAAGAAAATAGTCACATGGGAAGAAGAGTCGGTGATTAACACCGGGTTGAGGCAGGGAAAGAGAAAAAAGCAACGGACAGGTGAAAAGATGCACGCAGCGTCCACTTAATTTGCACATTTGATGTCGACCCTTGCAAATACGAATTGCTAGTTGAAGACGCGATGACTTTGCCGCGTCTCTCGTCGTCTTACCCGCCGTGCATGTACGAATTGGACAAAGATGCGGGTTCGTTCGATGGTCACGGGACCGTTACGAGCGTTTCGTCCACCACGGATGACGTTTGTGGGCTGCAGGATGGAAATTGGGATACGAGTTGCGAGGAGAGAGATATTTGTTTAGATGGTAGTGAAGGTGTGTCGAAGAAAAAGAGCCCGAAGAAGGGGTTTAAGTCTGTTTATAAGCATGTGCCACATAAGGACAAACCGCCGCATTTGGTGGCGAGGAGAAACGCGAGGGAGAGACGGCGAGTTCAGGCTGTCAATTCGGCGTTTGCGAAGTTGAGGAAATGTGTGCCGGTTGAAAACAGGTAAGAATGTGTTCCGAGTTATTTGATGAGTTCATTAGAAAGGTAAAAGTGTGTTATGAAGTTGGTATTTATTTATTTGTTTTTTTTGGGGGGGAAATTTATTTATGTTTATGTTTCATGGGTGGAAAAAAGTTGGTATGATTTAAATTGTACGGTTTCTGAAGTTGGGTATTTATTAGGTTTAATTTGCATGTATTTCAAAGAAAAGAAGAGTTTGTAATTACTTGGCGTCTGCTCTTCGGGATTCCTGCGGGCACATCTCTGTAACTTTATTGAACTTTTTCTATGGGCATAATTAAGCCTAATTTGAATTCTAGGCAATATTTTTTAGATTTATTTTTTTTTGTCATTTTGAATGGTGGATAAAATGAAGTGAATTTCATATATAATTAAAAAAGTTATAATAAAGTTGAGAAGTTATAAAAATGGTCAAATTTTGTCCGTTTTTTGGAATTTATATGATTTTTTGTGTAAATTCATACAGTTTAAAGAAATTTTTTATTGTTTTATTAAATTTTATAAAAATTCTCATCATTTTTAAAAAAATTTATAAAATTTTATAAAATATCTTATCAATTTATGAAATTTCATAAAATTTCTAGTTATTTTATAAACTTTTATAAATTTTTTGTTATTTTATAAACTTTTATAAATTTTTTGTTATTTTATAAACTTTCGTAAAATTTCTTATCGTTTTATTCACTGTTATAAATTTTTTACCATTTTATCCACTTTTTTAATATTATTTTATCCACTTTTTTAATATTATTTTATCCACTTTTTTAATATTATTTTATCCACTTTTTTAATATTA